>JADBJO010005233.1:65169-80169 GCA_016801955.1 Conus betulinus
CCTCCCCTGCACACACTCAAAAACTTATCCACAATAAAAATGTAGACGTACGCAGAGCATGCACTCACCTATACAACAAACCAACACTCTCTCTCTCTCTCTCTCTCTCTCTCTCTCTCTCTCTCTCTCTCTCTTCGTCTCTCTCCTCTCTCTCTCTCTCTCTCTCTCTCTCTCTCTCTCTAGAACAACCTATGCAAAAATTTCGTAAATGGAATAATGCGACCTAGTACACGTGAGAGTCGGACAGCTATATCATGTGTAACAAATTATTTGCTCTACGTGTACATCAGACCACTAAACAAAAAAAAGAAACAAACAAAAAAGAAATCCGTTAGAAATATCTACCAAGTGGATGAGACTTGATCAGATTTACAGCCAAATTGGCTAGACTCCTCCCATTTTCTGGGTTGGGACAAAAACACTATGGAATGTTAAAGGTAGATTTTTAGACAAAATTTTATCATGAAGACATTGAAAATACGCTTTTGTTATGGAACATTCAAGTAAAAAATGAGATATATTAAGGTTTTACCACAGACACACAAAGGAGATGGTTTTTTAAAAACCTGCCTAACCAACCATCCACCCGTATTCTGTGCAATAGATTTCGATTCGGAATAGAACCTGGCGGACTTATACAATGACTGCTGGGGGCAGCAAGATCCCATCTGTTCTTCTGAATGGCAGCTTCAAGGTACTGTGTTCTTCTCTGGTCCCAGAGTGCTTTTGTCAGCATATTGTTTATTTCAAGAAGCGAATAAGGAATATCACGTAAAACTGTATTCAATTTGCACATTGAAGCCTCTTTTGCACAGGTATCAGCCAGTTCATTCCCTCGAAGATTGCAGTGACCGGTAAAAGTAAGCAAGTAAAATTTCTAGGCGTTATTTTTCACTATAAACTATTCTGGTGTAAACATATAAATCATCTCGTGAAAAGGCAAGAAAGAAAATTGCGTTACTGCGAGTCCTAACTGGAATCCCTCTAATAAATTGTGGATCCAATCTTATCCATGTCGCCCTAGGACAGTTCGTTCGATTGTAAGTTATGGTCAAGAAGTATTTTTTTTACTGCACCAAAGATAGAGTTACATAAGTTAACTAGTATTGATTCCTTAGCATTTAAAATTGCTCTGGGGCTTCCGAGATGGGGCATCAATTGATATGACGTACAGAGAGGCAGGAGTTTTGCCTTTAAATGAACATAGGATGCTCTGTGCTTGTAGCTACTCAGCTCGAGCAAGAACAGTCACTAACTCGGTTACCTCTGAACTTGATGAAAGCACCTACGTTTCTAGAGAGATACGGAATAAAAGGCATATACGTCATGTTTTGATTATATGTCTCCTCTTTTACATGCATGCGACGTTTCGTTTGACAACATTGTTTAAAATAACCAAATACCCTTTCACCCTTTGCTTGATGAAACAAGCAGATATTTTCTATTCCTAGGGTAATATTACTAAAAATGAGAATCCACTTTTGCTTGCTTCTCTTGTTAAAGAATTGATTTACACTGAATATGAATCTTATCTGCATATTTTCACTGATGGTTCAGTTTCGTGTACTTCTGAGGTTGGTGCTGCTTTCGTGATACCTTCCCTTAACATTGAAAAAAGATTTCATATCACCAAAGGTTGTTCTATTTTCACTGCCGAGTTATTTCTTCTTATGAAAGCTATTGATTTCATTCTTGATATGCAAGTCTTACCACAAAGAATACTGAATTTGTTAGATTCCAAGTCTACTTTAACGGCTTTACACCGTCACAATACATCGAGTCGTCCTGATCTCATCAGTGAAATTTTATTTTCAATTCACCAGTTAATGATGCGAGGTTCTAAAATAACATTATTATGGGTACCCGGACACACACACACACACACACACACACACACACACACACACACACAAGCTCGCACACGCACACGCACGCACACACACACACACACACACACGCGAGCGCGCGCGCAATTGAAAGTATGGCCAAAACTTATTTCTGTAGACCCATTTTGTCGCAGTAGAAACTAAAGCCTCGCAACAACGATCTGTTGGAAAACCGTAGAGAGTTAGCATCTCATGTGTTACACAGGGCTTCAGTCGTGGTCATTATTATGTTTGAAAGTCACTCTCTTCCCTCTTCCTGAAGCTAATACAGAGGAGGTGTTTATGCTCCCCCCCCCCCTTTTTTTTTTTTTTTTTTCTTTTTTGGAAGGTAGAGGCAGCGCGGGTTAGGAGAGAGAGAATGGAGGGAGAGGGAAAGGGAGGGAGACAGAGGGCAAATGACTGGAATTTGGTGGTGACGTTATTGATGTTGTTTTCCTTTGTCTCATAAGAATGTTGTTGTTTTTTTATATCGTGGTGTAAGTATTATTGTCTTTGTAACGATTTTTCTCTTTTTTTTTTTTGTAAATAAAGAAGTGAACAATGTTTGAGAATACTACTATGTGCCAGTGAAAAAAATCATGTCTGTACGCACACGCACGTACGCACGCGCACGCACGCACACACACACACACACACACACACACACACACACACACACACACACACACACACACACACAAACACACAGAACGCACACACACACACACACACACACCACACACCACACACACACACACACATGCAAAAAAAAAAAAAAAGAGAGAGAGAGAGAGAGAGAGAGAGATCATCAGTGACACTTTTGTTCGCAAAATCAAGTAGTCCCTTTTTTTTTTCTTTAAAGAATATCCAAACTTTTATTTAGGCATTTCCTTGTTTTCACAGTTCATTGAAATCTCTGACGAATTCCTTGTGCCGAGACGTTAGCTTTTAAAGATTTCACATCATCACCCATCTTCCGAAAAAAGAGATGGGGTTGGGGTGGATGGGTACGGGGGTAGCGGGGATGTGTGTATGTGGGGGGGGGGGGGGGGGGAGTGGAGGGAAGGAGCGCAGGGAGCAGCAGTGATGCTCGTACCGTCTAGTGGTCGAACAGGGCTTTCCAGTTGTAGCGGAACTCCGAACGTGTGATGCACCCATTCCCTTTAAAAAGTGTTCACACACAAACACACACACACACACACACACACGGGCACACATACACACACACGCATGCTCGCACGAACCGCGCTCTCACACACACACACACACACACACACACACACACACACACACACACACACACACACACACACACATTTTGAAAACAGAAACCTGCAAAGAGATACCAGCTGACAGATACTAAAGAACACAAAAATGTTTCTAGAAAAAGGTGTACACGTTGAATAGAAAAATATATACATGTTGAATAGAAAAAGATACACATGTTGAATAGAAAAAGATATACATGTTGAATAGAAAAAAAAGATACACATGCTGAATAAAAAAAGATACACATGTTGAAAGACACATTCCCATCGCTCCCTCCCCACCGCTTCCCTTTCGCCCCGAGACGTCCGCAATCCCCGCACACACACACACACACACACACACACACACACACGACATTTACGTGTGTTTTTCAAGCTTTTTGACATGCAGATTGACGTCAAACGCAGCTGAGACATGCTGGGTAGTAGTAGAACACAAACAAGACAGTAACCAAACTGCAAATATCCATACGTTTGCCGTAAGAATGATCTCTACCTGTAGCCCCGCATACATCAAGCAAAACTGGCTTATAGAGAAACAGGAAGTTACTCGTTACGCGCCACGACAACCGTGATTAATTATCCCATGTCGACCACATGTTACAAGCTTGTGACATGCTCCTGTTACAGCACGAATCGGTCTCTTTATCTGGATGTCAAATGCATTAAGATACTGAATGGAAATGTTTGAAGTGTCGCTGAGTCATAAGAGTTTGTCACGAAAGCTGTTTTAAGACGAAAGTCAAAGACAAACATTTATTTCAAGCCAAACTGCAGAAATAGATGGTCACAATAGATACATGCATTTATTTAAAAAACATTTCAGGCCGAAATGGACCTAACGTCAGTCACAAATAAAGATTAAGATTGAAGATTAGTGGTTTTGAAAAACTAGGTAACGATTTCAAGTGAGAACCGTTCAAGTGTCATCATTTGCCGTTTTGTACCAGTGAATGTGAAAGCAAAGCACGCTTTGTATTTCAGTGTCCCACTACAATGCTGACAAACATCTACAGCTTCAGGCTATTCCCTTCCTGCTCAGACCATCCATATTAGACAAACACTGCTATGTAGTTGTGTGTCAATAACAATGGCAACCATCCATATAAGTCCAGCATTGCTATGTAGTTTTATGTCAATAACAATGCCAACCATCCTTATAAGTCAAACAGTGCTATGTAGTTTTATATCAATAACAATGCCAACCATCCCTATAAGTCGAACATTGCTATGTAGTTGTATGTTAATAACACTGCCAACCATCCATATAAGTCAAACATTGCTATGTAATTTTTTTTTTATGTAGTTGTATGTCAATAACAATGCCAACCATTCATATAAGTCGAGCACTGCGATGCTCGTATACGTCAATAACAATGAACGTAGTGTGGAGGAATTGGGTTTCAAAGTGAGGTGAATGCCGGCGGAAATTGAATCCAAATTCAAAGAAACATTTCTGTCCTGCCAAACGAAAGAACGAACAAATGACAAGACAAACGATCCCCGTGTCCACCTCTTTGGTCTTCTTCAGGCAAGACAAACCAACATTCCAGACAACGGAAACGAAGGATGAACAGACGAAGACACTTCTCTTCTCCACATGCATGGTGCGCCATATACGAAGAAATACGTAACTGCCTGTGTTTGTGCTTCGTTTTCCTTGTCTTGAATTTTGTTCGTCTTGTCTGAAGAAGACCAAAGAGGTCGAAGAACGTAGTCGTTTTTTTTTCCATTTCATTTTCAGTACATATTTGGATTATTTTCTCATTCCTTATAGAAGAGTAATACCTGCAAAGGGCAAGGACCAGATGAAATAACAAACTGTACATTCTTCTCTACTACTCTCGAAAAAAAAATTCGTCTTGTAATATCTGTCTCTCTGTCTCTTACTTACTCTGCCTCTGTCTGTAAGTCTGACTGTGTCTGTCTGTCTGTCTGTCTGTCTGTCTGTCTGTCTGTCTGTCTGTCTCTCTCTCTCTCTCTCTCTCTCTCTCTCTCTCTCTCTCTCTCTCTTCCGCGTAACGCAGACTGATACTCCTGCGGAGACTCCCTGTATAGACAGGCAAGGATGATCCCGTCTACCCAACAAAGCTAGTAGAGTTTTTTGTGTGTATGACGTTTTTTTTTTTTTTTCTTATATCGCCATTAAGGCAGCCATATTCCAACTTCGGTGATCTCTCTCTCTCTCTCTCTCTCTCTCTCTCTCTCTCTCTCTCTCTCTCTCTCTCAAGTCGCCCACTCCTTCACCTTACCGTTCTCGTCGAAGATTCTGAAGGAGTGCTGGAAATCCTGGGAATTGAGAACCTGGTCCATAACCAGGTCCAGCTCCATGAAGAAGAGAGGGGCTCTGTCCTTGTCGTTGAAGTCCTCACGACGCCACGTGGTGTCGAACTCCAGCTTGGTGACTTGTCCATCGTCTGGGGAAGGGAGACAAATCCCAGACTGACTTAGGCCTACGTTTGCGCAGTTCAGTGGTTTATTTACAGGCTTTCTGTTGTAGATGGTATCGGCGGGTATCCTTTTAAAATGTAAGCGCTCAGCAATGTTCACGTGCACGTATACAACCTGTGATGCAGATTTTTTCCCTTTCCACCACCCCCGCCTTTACTACTTTTTGTCTTTTGTTTCTTTTTTTTTTCTCATTCTTTCTGTCTTTCTTTTATTGTAAAGACGGTCTTTTATTTTGTTTTATCCCCCGCCCCCATCCTCTCTCTCACTCACGCCTGTTTGTCTGAATTTCAACAGTGGACAAATATGGCGAACGTTTAGTGTTATTTTAGGGTATAAAATAGTCTAGGTTTCTGTTTGAATTAATGTACGGTGTATTGACTCATTCATTCCGTTTGACTGGTATACTCCAGTTTCCGTGCCATGTTCTCTCGCTTTCGTCTAATGATGTGTGTGCTCGCTCTAGCCATCACATGTGATACAGATTATAATTCTGAAAGCTTAATGACAATCTAGAAACTTCGGTTTGAGCAAAAGTAGCCGCAACACTAATAATCAGTGGAAGATATAACATATTGATTACATCTTTATGATTACCAATATCCCTGTCTCTCTCCTTATATTGATTAGTCAACATTGGACAGTCCAAGAATAAGGCTACTCTGAAATAAATCCTCAACAGATACACGTAACATCACAACAAAATATTGCGTTCCTCATGTGTTAACCTCAACTAGTTACTGATTTAAGGTGACTTTTCGAAGACGAACAGTGATACGAATATACCAGATTTTTTTCCCCCCCAAACATGTTTCCAGTCTTTGAATAATATCTGGTGGTGAAACTTATACTGGAAAAGCTGTGTTCCTTGTCTATCGTGTCGTGGGATGGGTGGGGGGGGGGGTGGGGGTTGGGATTGAGAAGGGAAAATAAAACAAGGATAAATCTTGCGGTTTTTGAAGATTACTAAAACAAATAAAACGAAAGACAACAGGGGACTTGTTTAACTAATTCAGACAATAATACTTGAGCAAATGTGCAACTATGAATTATACAATAATGAAAAACAATAATACTAACTAGAGACAAGTTTTGTTTTTCATTCTACATTCTCTTTTGCGAGCATAATCACTTCCACATTGTCATTTTATTAGTAATGGAATTTATTATTTTTACAGTTCGCTTTAATTTTAGACAGTCTTCTTTTGTTGTCGCCCTTTGTAAGGTGTCTCCATCCATTCAGTTATTGCCCTTTGACTTTCAGGAAGAAGGGGATGAGAGGCGGAGAACCATTTTTAAACACATGACGCTACAGCTAAAAAACCAGTTTCACACAGTGCGTGCAACTGGAATGACAACGCACACAGCCTACTTTGAAAAGTAACACATACCAACGTACGTCAGACGGTATAAGTGTATGCATATATGTGTTTACACACACTCTCTCTCTCTCTCTCTCTCTCTCTCTCTCTCTCTCTATATATATATATATATATATAAGACGAATTTGTTCTTATGTCTTAGATTGAAGAAATACGGGAAGATAAGCATTCATGTCTGCAGTGGTAGTTAATTCTGCCAAAGTATGTACTTGAGATGGTGAATGGGGAATAATAAACGCTTCTCAAAATGAGCGTTGAGCAAGCTTAGAGTCTCCTAGTGGAAGACAAACTCCAAAAAAAAAAAAAAAGGAAACTCACTAACATATAACTTCTAGTCAGATATCAGTATTTGAAACTTCATTATTTTTTCTCAGTGACCGCAGAAAGTCTCCTAGTTATTTTTTTCTCAGTGACTGCAGAAAGTCCCCCAGTATTTGAAACTTGATTGTTTTTCCTCAGTGACTGCAGAAAAACTTCGCTTCTCTGCCTTTTCCGTTTTAGAAAAAAAATGCTATCCCAGACATACGCTGGTGTGCAATACCGTAGTATATTTGTTGAGTAAAAAAAAAAAAAAAACAACAACCGAAGGTGCCACCTAAGAAGCAAAAGAAAATCATAAAACAACAAAACAAGCTACATTTTCTGGTGAAAAGTAGAAATATATAAAATATATAACCTCATAAGACACACGTGCTGAGGGCCAGTTCTTGGAATGAATCCGCAAGGGACTAAATTATAATAGACTAACAAATTCCAAGGATGTAACCGAGCACCATTCCAGCAACTTACAGAACAGCTTGGTGATGCAATGACTGCAAACTGTTTATATATATATATATATATATATATATATATATATATATATATATATATATATATATATATGTGTGTGTGTGTGTGTGTGTGTGTGTGTGTGTGTGTGTGTAAACAGAGAGAGAGAGAGAGAGAGAGAGAGAGAGAGAGAGAGAGAGAGAGAGAGAATGCTCACCGTTCAGGTCAAAGTGGTACCACAGTTTATCCCACTCGGCTTCGTTCATGCAATCGTCATGGTCAGTATCATAGTGTGGAAACAGCTCATCCTCCACGTTACCCCAGACACTGACCAGTGACAAGATATTGATGTGGAGGAGGAGGAGGAGAAAGAGGAAGAGGAGGAGAAAGAGGAGTTAAATATCCATCTACATTTCCTAATAGACAACTCCCAGTTATCATCAACTCAACCTCTGATTCTAAGCGACTAGCTCACACTGAGAAGTCAAATAATTGGATAAAACAAACAAAAAAACAACAAATATAGAAAGAAAGAAAGGAAGGAAGGAAATGAATTCGAATTAAATCGATAAATAGATAGACAAAATTGAAAAAAAAAGATAAATAAACAGAGAACTGAATAAATGAATAAAAACAGAGTAAAATGTACGGAGAGAAAAAAGAAAGAAAGAAAGAAAAGAAACAGTTGAGCTTGGTTGTTTGAAGTGGCTTTGTCCTTGCTCTCTGATGCGGGTAAAGACACTAGACATTTTTGGGCATTTATTTCTTAAACGTATGTGCACTGTTCTCTTTGGTCATCCAGTCTGAAGACTCAGAAGAATGGCCATCATTGGCATCAACACACTGTATCTGCATTGTAAAGGGCAGGAATAGCTTGTAGAGCGCCGGACTCGTAACCTTGGTGCTCCTGGGGATGCGGGTTCGAATCTCCGCCGAGCGGTTTTGGAACAGGTGCATTTCTCTCTCGGAGTTAACGTTGGTTCTGACTGCATTTCCCAATTAGTCCTTCCAATGAGACTATAAACCGAGGTTCCATGTGTGAACGCACACGTAACATCTCTTGCACACACGTAAAATCCCATCACCATCTTTGGGAAGAGAAGGCCAGTTTGGCCGTTGGTATGGATGAAACATTACACGTAGCATGCACTCTTTGTGTGAGAAATGGAAGGAATGAAGAAGTAAGGAAACTCAGTGCATAATATTGACTGAATGAAGCGCCAGCAGGCAGCTCTTCAGTCGGGACTACCCAGGTAGGCAGGCTGTTGCGTACACAAGAGTGTGGATAGTAAGCGCCTAGAACCTTTGGCAAGACACTTTATAAATTCCATGTCATTATTTTATTATTATTATTATTATTATTATTATTATTATTATTCATTATATCATCATCATCATCATTATCATTATTATCATTATTAAGGGACCTCACATGAAACGGAGTACCACAAAGGAGTTGTTCTTCGGTTTACAACATTTTGTTCAGAACAGAATTCCAAATCAACGGTGTGTCCCTGCTGTCAAAGTAGGACAAGAACAACAAAGACAGAGTGTAAAGCGTCCTTTCACTCTCATAATTTTTTTCTAACATCTCACAAATGAAGACAGAAGAAAACAGAAAGAATAATGAGTCAGACTTGATGATGATGATGATGATGATGATGATGATGATGATGATGATGATAATGATGAGATAATGACAACGACGACGACGACGACGACGATGGTGATGATGATGATGATGATAATGATGATAATGATGATGATGATGATGATGATGATGATGATGATGATGATGATGATGATATGGTGATGATATGATGATGATGATGATGACGACGACGACGATCGTATATTCTATTTGTGTATGTATGTATGTATGTATGTATGTATGTATGTATGTATGTATGTATGTATGTATGTATGTATGTATGTATTCTCTCGTTCATATTCAACACAATAAAAGGGGTATAGGTGCACGCTCACGTGTGTGTGTGTGTGTGTGTGTGTGTGTGTGTGTGTGTGTGTGTGTGTGTGTGTGTGTGTGTGTGTCCATGTCTGTGTCTCTGTGTGTCTGTGTGTGTGCTTGTGGTAGAAAGATAGGTTTCTTGTGCTATCTCCTCATCATCTCCCTTTACTTGACCTGTCTGCCCTCTGACCCACAACAGGAAGTCTCTAGGTTTCTTCGTATTGTCTGGTTCTGTCCAGCATAATTACGTGTCGGAAGACAGGCCTAAGATTCGACAGATAAGCATACATTGCACTGGATTGTTCTCGTTCTCCTGTCTCTCCAGAGTCTTCTAATTCTAATTTAATTCCAATACCTGAATAATCTTTTAAACCACCACCCACCCACCCTCCAACCCACCAGTTCATGCATTCTGCATTTAAAACCAAGCAATTGATCCATATTTTCTACTCCTCAATTTCAAAATGTCACCATGCTGTTGCTCGTTGATGCCACAGTTTAATATCTTTATACATGTCATTGATCAAGACCGAAAACAAAAATGCTTAGAACAAAACAAACAACAAACAAACAACAAAAACAAACAAAAAAACTGATGCCACGACTAAGATGACGTTGACAGCTGCCAAGAATGAGTTGTAAGGCTCTGTGGAAGAACATCTTTTTCACCAGAAATCCTTGGTAAGAGAGCATATTCTACTTGTTGTTGTTGTTGTTGCTGTTGCTGAAGTAAATTACTATCTACAATGCATCAGAACCTGCACCACTGACCACGAACGAAGTAACTCGGCAGCAGTGCGGTGTATCCTTTGGTGGGTTGCCTCCTCGCGATAACAATATTGCCTGCTCTTAGCAGATTGCTGATGTCAGAGCTGCGGTACGACAAGCTGGATACAGCTGTGACAAAAGGGCGTTGGGATAGCGGTTGAGGGGCGAGGAGATAATACTACGAGACAGCACGGAAGGTAGGGGGGAAAAAAAGCCGTTGACTATGCTTGGGGTATTGAACAGCAGAGCTGACTGCTCAGACTGTTCCATATCTTTTTTTTTTATCTCCCTTGCATCCTTAAATGGATCCTCAATAGCATAGGCTCAAAGATTGTCTCTTACATTTTATACTGGTTGCGTAATGTTCCTAGTTTTCAAACACTTTTTTTCCTCTCCACACTTTCGTTTTGTTTAATTCTACTACCTTTCGCTGGCTGCTTTGGGGGTGCTGTTGGATTCTTTTTCGAACCCTTGGCGGTCGGACACCACAGAATTATAGACTGTGGTGTGTCTCTATCTGACGCCAAGAGCACACACTCGATTAGCCGTGTGTTTCTGATAAAGTCCAATCCAGCAAACGTAAAGGCGATGCACATAAATCTGTTTTCGAGAGGAATTGTGAAGCACATATATCTGATTTCGAGAGGGATTGCGATAGTTTCCTCATGCAGCTAGTGAAGGGTTTTCATATTTATGATATACATTTTTCCATTTACATCATCTTCATTTTTTTTCCTCTCCATTTTGAATCTTTGCCAAGTTATCACTATAATGATGGAAGAATTGATAACCTGCACTTGTTATCCACCACTACTTAATTGTTTATATATATATATAGTTAGACACACATTACCTGCTGTTGTTACTATTATTTCATCCACTTTAATGAATGCGTCTTTTTTCAATGTTGCTTTGAAGTTATTGACCAACAGCGCATGGTGTCTGTATATCCCTGGTTATGCTAGGGAGGGAAGCACAAAGTAAATCCCAATCCTGTTGTCTCAGACCTGTGTGACACTTTAAGATGCGGCATCACGGTGGCTGGTTCTCTATTACCTATTGCATCACAGCTCTTCGTGTCTGGAGATTCAAAGAGAGAGAGAAGAGGTCATTGCCGTAAGTGGATCGGTAACACGACAGTTAATCTTTCGGCACAAATTGTCGTCACAGCTCAGAGCAAGCCTCAAAGTAGAGATGATGACGATGGTAATGATGATGTTGGTGGTGATGATGATGACGAAGAGGGTGTCGTCCTCGTTGTTGTTGATGATGATGATGATGTCGTTGATTTAGCTGATGAAAACGAATGACGACGACGATGATAATGATGGTGTTAGGGACGATGATGATGGTTATGATGATGATGATGATGATGGACGTAGCTGAAAATAAAAACAGAACTCACAGAGCCAGAAAAGCAACCAAAGCCAGCAGACCTCTCATCGTGACGACCTCGCAGAGCGACTGACGGACCACTCTGTGTAATAGACTGACTTTATCGGGAACAACCCAGCTTTATATAACAGTTCCTCGATAAGGAGCAGTTGGGTCAGAGTTCGGGGTCACAGCAAAGGTCAAGTACTAACAGCAAAGTTTGAACAGATGAAAATCGCCCTGGCTCGGTGAGAAAAAAAAAAGAAAGAAAGAAAAGAAAATTGAATGTGAAAAATATGAATTTATCCAAGAATTTGGGGTCTGTAAATTTGTTCAATCCAATACGTCAGCACAAATAGCAGAATGATGCATAACTTGTGGACTCCTTGTGTTTTTCTACGCCATTGGCAGGGCACAAGGATTTTGGAGTGAAAAGTCTAGCAGACGACAGGAAAATGAACGGTCGTGTGGATCGTGCTTGCAGGGAAAAGAAACAAGCATGAGATCTGTCTCAGAGTCAAGTATGGTATGGGTCAAGGGCTGGACTGTGTGATGAATATGCTTTAGCAATGGCTGATCTAATAAGAAAAAGTCAGGTGCAGCTTTGAGTGTGATAGAGAGTATATAGCGTTTTGAGCCTAAACTGTAACCGTGGACTCGGACCGTACATTACGCGGCCACAACAAGTTGGGTTTGCAATGTCGGCCATTCAGCCCCTCCCTTCCCGCTCCCCCCCGTCCTCCCTTCCCCGCTGGTCTCCTCACCCTACACATTCCCTCACCTGTCATCTTCAGTACGTTGCCCAGTTTCTTCTTTATATCTCTCAATAGTGGCCCAGGGGTTACGGAGTTACGTCAGTTGTAAGCTCAATGTTTACTCTTAAAGGTCGGTGTCCACCGCCCTGTTCAAAGGAAAACCGTGGACTGGATATTACTGTTTATTCCCCCTGGGAACGTTTCAGCTGTTTACGGTGTGCGGATGGCGATTTTTTTTTTTTAAATCGTACGCTCGTTCGTGCGTTCTCAAAGTCAGCTTATGGTCTCTTCACAAACCGTGAGTTTTGACCTTGAAGAGGAGTAGTGCGTTGGTGGTTGAGAGAGAGAGAGAGAGAGAGAGAGAGAGAGAGAGAGAGAGAGAGAGAGAGAGAGAGAGAGAGAGAGAGAGAGAGAGAGAGAGAGAGAGAGAGAGAGAGAGAGAGAGAGAGAGAACATGCCTGCATGCGTGTGTGTGTGTGTGTGTGTGTGTGTGTGTGTGTGTGTGTGTGGTTGTGTTGTGTTGTGTACGTTCATGTGTGTGTGTGTGTGTGTGTGTGTGTGTGTGTGTGTGTGTGTGTGTGTGTGTTTTCGTGTGTGTGTGTGTGTGTGTGTGTGTGTGTGTGTGTGTGTGTGTGTGTGTACAAAACCTGAGATACCGATAATATCATCAATGAACGAGTGTGCTATATTGTCAAGGAGCACACTGGGCCATACACAGATCTGCTGTTCTTGCTTAAAAAGAACTTACACTGGTATGGTTGTGTAACATAGATTTAACAACCTTGCTTAACTCATCTTCTAGGGAATTGTTGAGGAAGGGAAACAAAGAGGGGGGGCGGGGGTGGGGGGGGGGGGGGGGGGGGGGGGGGGGGGCGGGGGTGAGGGCAGATAGACGGACTGACTACATGATTGCAAAGGAGACATGGAAACCATTTGCAGCGACCAAGACAATGGCACACATCCAGGACATTGGTTTGCCAATGCGGCCCCGCAATCGTCATTCACGGAGTGAAGAGAGAGAAGCAGCCCCCCCCCCCCACTCTCCCTCCCCTCTCTCTCTCTGCTTTTCACTTTGTGAAATCTCTCTCTCTCTCTCTCTCTCTCTCTCTCTCTCTCTCTCTCTCTCTCTGTCGCTCTGTTTATCATGTTTGTCCACATTAAAAAAAAAAAAAAATCAAAAAACAAAAATAACAACAACACCAACAGCAATAACAACACACACGTAACTCTCTCTCTCTCTCTCTCCTCTCTCTCTCTCTCTCTCTCTCTCTCTCTCTCTCTCTCCTCTCTCTCTCTCTCTCTCTCTCTCTCTCTCTTTGTGTGTGTTCCCGTTTGTTTTCACTTTTACATAGTCTCACAACATCAATGGTATATTTTATAGCCACGGTCGCAGAAAAGACGATAATATATAGAATCTCCGGAAACTTTCATCGGAATAGCATATGAATTCAGCTGAAGTATTTGAAAGCTCATCTATATCTCTTGTTTCAAGCTGCGGTGTATCTGGACACATGAATGAATGTCGTCGCATGGTAAGTTCATATACATGAACTGAAGTTTACCATTCTCTACGGATACAGTGTTTGCAGGTTGTTTGTTTTTTTCCATGTACGTGTATGGCAACTATTACTAGAGTGTTGTTAATACTGATACCAAAACAGTACATTCAGCTTCATGGTTCCGATCTTAGTTTTGGGAATACTCCTATTCACGTGGGTACAACAGCAACAACAACAACAACAACAACAACAACAACACACACACACACACACACACACACACACACACACACATGCGCGCGCGCGCGCGCGCGCGCGCGCGCGCGCACCGGCACCACTACCACCACGAGCAACAACAACAACAACAACAACAACGACAACAATGCAGGACGGATAGACTTCATTAAGGAAACGAAAGGAGATATTTTTTCATGGAGCTTCAGTACATCAGATGCTGTTTTCTTTTGCTTTTGTCGTATATCAAGCATGTGTTAGCTATGATTCACCATTGAATATCGATATCGTATTCACTAAACGTGTGTCAGTATCAGTATCTGTGAAACGATTTGTCACTGTTCTGACGCAGGAGCCCGACCACTACCACCATCACCACTGGCCTCAGCAACAAGAACAGCAACGCCAAATGACGAATGATGATAATCATCTAATGACAGGAGGTCATAGGCATCACACTCTTGGGCACCGCAGTCTTCACCATCCTCTTCCTCACTCACACACAGCGAGGAGGTGGGGGGGGGGGGGGGGGGGGGGGGGGGAGGCAGGAGAGGAAGTGCCATTAGTCGCGTCCTTGACCTTCTCCACCCCATAACTCCTCCTCTGAGAGGACCCTGTAGAACATTCTGGAACAGGGAGACCTGGCACGGCAAGACACGGTGCCAGG
>JADBJO010005233.1:90169-92669 GCA_016801955.1 Conus betulinus
GCGTGCGTGCATGCGTGCGTGCGTGCGTGCGTGCGTGCGTGTATGTGTGTGTGTGTGTGTGTGTGTGTGTGTGTGTGTGTGTGTGTGTGTGTGTGTGTGTGTGTGTTTGCATACTGTTTGTCTCCTTCCATCTCTCTGTATGTCTCATTCTGTCTGTCTTCTATTTTTCATTCTCTTTGTATATCGCCCACCTTCAACTTTTAAGTATTTTGTTTCCAGTACGTATGCGTCCCTATCTTGCCGGCGAGCGCACGAGTATATATATATATATATATATATATATATATATATATATATATATATAAATATATGTGTGTGTGTGTGTGTGTGTGTGTGTGTGTGTGTGTGTGTGTGTGTGTGTGTGTGTGCCCGGGCGTGGTGGCGCGCGATCGCGCGTAGCGTACGTGCGTGCGTATGTGCGCGCACGTCTGTGCGTAGGTCTGTACATTCATGCGCGCTTGTCTATCTGTGTGGGTGTGGGGGAGGGGATGGGTTGAGATAGGGTGTGCATATGTATATGTGTTAAGAAAGATTTTTTTTTCCCCACCATTTTAGAACAAGGAAACAAGAAGCAGAGAAATAAGACAAAAAACAAACAACAACAATAACAACAACAACAACAGAAAAAGGAGGGAGAACTGGAAGAAAGAAAGAAAGAAAGAAATAGAGAAAGAAAGAGAGAGTGAAAGAAAGAAGACAAAAAGGAAGGAAGAACGAAAAGAAAAGAAAAGGAAATAAAAAAGGAAAGAAAGAGAAAACGAAAGACAGAAGGAAAGAAGAAAATGAAGAAAGAAAGTGTGAAAGAAAGAAAATGAAGAAAGAAAGAGAATAGAAAGAACAAAATAAAAAAGGAATGAAGGAAAGAAAGACACAAAAGAAAGAAAGAAAGAAAGAAACAACAACAAAGCTAAATAAATAAATAATAAACAGAAACAGAAAGAAAACACGAAGAAAGAACGACAGAAAGAAAGAACGAAGGAAAGGAAGAGCGAAAGAAAGACAGAAAAAGGACAACGAAGGAAAGGAGAAAAAAAAAAAATGATTTGAAGAAAAAAAAGAAAGAAAGGGAGTAAACAAAGAACGAAAAAAAAAAAACATTGAAAGAAACAAGAAGGAAAGAAAATAAGAAGGAAGAAAATAACAGAAAAGAAAAGAAAAGAAAATTGAACATGCGACAGTGAAAAAGGATGAAAACAATCTCATTTTTTTGTCTATATTCCAGATCGTTAGTCTAATCGTTTCTACAAGTAAAACGAACAGGCTTCAGCTAAATAACTCTTAATGAAAGAAAGAAAGAAAGAAAGAAAGAAAGAAAGAAAAGAAAGAAAAAAGAAAGAAAAGAAAGAAAGAAGAAAGAAAGACAGAAAGAAGAGTATGCGAATGCAAATGCGAACTATAAAAGATAAAGAAAGAAGAGTAGAAAAACAACAAGAGAGAGAGAGAGAGAGAGAGAGAGAGAGAGAGAGAGAGAGAGAGAGAGAGAGAGAGAGAGAGAACAATCTCATTCTACGTGTACACTCCAGACCGTTACTCCGAACGTTTTTCTACAAGTCAAAAGAAAGAAAGAGAAGAGGCTTCCAGCGAATCCTCTTCAATGCCGTTACCCAGTGCCAGCTGTCCTGCAGCGCACCTGATCTCCGCCATGGCACCGTCAAAGGGGGAGGAGGGACCCGCCGCCCTGTAGTCACACTTCAGCCCCGCCCTGTAGCAGCAGCGGGCCTGAACAATCACACCTGCACACGAGGAAAGGGAGGGGGGGGGGGGGGGGAGGGGGGAGGGGGGATGACGGGTGATGACGGTGTGTATTGCTGACAATTGTCCTCGATCGTCATTGAAGTCAACTACAGGACAGTTTCGTCTTGTACTGAACGCGTGACTATTCTCAGCTGTGTCGACTGAAGAATGTCGAAACTTAAGTCAAAACAAAACACAAACACAAACAAACAAAACCCGAAAAAAAAATTCTCTCCCGTGCATAAAACCACTCGCAGAACACTACTTTGTCTCCGTTCTATGACGTTCTTTCAGACCTTTTTTTAACAATAAACCCAACGACCCGCGTAGTTTAAGCGGCATTTTTCAATTTTGGACTTAAAAAAAAAAAAATACAGGGTTTAGGAAAATGGTTTGTGAAATAACAGAAAAATGTCTAAAAGTTGGCGAGTATTTTGTCTCTCGCACAACACTCACGTGTACAAACTAAGCTATTTTGTTCAGTCCAACACAACAGTGAATCGACAATCCTATCACACTTATTTTGCTTATAGCTCAACACACAAGGACAATACATGATCCTAATAGTTCTACTGCTTGTAGCCCAACACAAAATAATATAATCAACAAACCCATGATATATTTTGCCTCTAACTAAGAACACAAGGATAATGTATTAACCAATGAGTTACATTGTTTAAGAGTTAAGAATTAAAAAAAATACTGACGCGGGTATAGACCTAACCTCTGCGGCTCAGAGACAACAATGAATCATCTGCTCATCTGA
>JADBJO010005233.1:110169-112669 GCA_016801955.1 Conus betulinus
TTTTGTCTCGCAATGTGTTTGTCTGTTTTGTCCGGTGGAATAGTCATACTTTCTCGTTCAAAAACAACTTACAAGACAAGAAAAAAGAAACAAACAAAACAAAAAAAACACCCAACGCGTTTCGACCTCTTTGGTCTTCTTCAGGCTAGAAGACATACAACATTCAAGAGAATGAAAACGAAGAACAAACATTCACTTGTCTCCTGAAATTAGGAGCTAAGTAGATGTGGAATCTGTCAAAGAGGTGGACAGAAAGAGGGAGGAGCGGGTGGGGGAGGCAGAGTGTTAAGAAGCACATCAGGTTTCCGTGCTGACCTAACTGAGGGGCATCGATGGACCCTTTCAGCAGAATCCACCCGTCCTTGGGTTGGCAGAAAGCGCGGTAGGCGATGATGTAGCTCTGTTTCTTTCTGCTGCAAATGTATGAAAAAGGGTACAAACGCGCACGTGCGCACGTGTCAGTCATTCACACACACACACACACACACACACACACACACACACACACACACACACACACATACTCACAAACGCACAGACACACACAGACACACACACAGACAGACATACACACGCGCGCGCGCGCGCGCGCACCTCGCACACACACACACACACACACACACACACACACACACACACGCGCGCGCGCGCGCGCGCGCGCGCACGCACGCACGCACGCACACAGAGTTTTAGTACAGTTTACTAATGACATATGTTTGTGGATGAAAGTCACTATGAAAAGAAAAAAAAAAGAAAAAACATTAAAATCCTTAAATTACATAAAGATGAAATATCAACATGAATTAAACAAAATCAGTAGTTTCTGACATGAAAGTAGATTGACACTCTTGGCAGAAAAACAAATATAATGCTTTTTACTCAGGATATGACCCGATTTACCTTGAATGGGTCGGTCTTACAATACGTCAAATCGGTTAAATTCCGAGGAATATATCTAACATCAGAATTCTCATGGAAGCAACATACTGAATATATTTTGAATAAAGCAATAAAAAGTTAAAACTTTCTGAAGATCAGAAGGAAACAAAAAAAAAGGGGGACAAGATAAAGAGAGTTTAACGCTCCTATCTTCGGTTCTTGTGCGGTCTAAACTGATTTATGCTCAAAAAGTCTTTTTCAGCGCTCCACTACATCTACTTAAAAAAGTTACAAAGTGTGGACTGCAAAGCATATAAACTTGCTATTGGAGTTCTCACACAAACATGTAACATTGGAACTTATAATGAAATTGGAATTTTACCTTTGAACGAGTTTCGAAAAGTGTCCTCCCGGAAATTTGTTTTTAAAGAACCTTTCACAAAAAAAGTGTCTGTACAACTGAAGGATCTCAATTAGAGACAGATTTGCTAAAACAGCAAGGGACATAAAATGAAGTAAATCTATTCAGTCATCACACCTGTTCTTCTAGAAAGAATGAACATTAACTAAAGTAAAACAACTGTCACCCCCCCTCCTTTCCACCATTCCCAAATGGGATATTCTGATGTCCCGAAAGTATGTTTTAAATTCTTGCACAGAAAATCGTCAACTTTTACTGTGCAGTGATTCGAAGTCAGCCCTTTCTGCCTAACAGTCTTTCAATCCAAAGATCCGTTGTAAGACTATTACAGAAATTAATCACGTGACACATCCTCTATTGATAAAAAGAATAAATGTGACTTTCTGTTGAGTGCCCTCACATTGTGGAATTTCAACAAATAAGAAAGTTGATGAAGCTGCTCGGATGAAGGCACGATTGCATTGAACATTCTGTTAGACCTGTCAGAATGTTATACTTTAATTTACAGGGCATCCTTTAACGGTTTTACGACGTTATTTGTCGATATCATCACAGTTATACATAACCAAGTCCTGGCATCCACCCTAAAACTCATTTGACAAATTCGAAAATCCGATATCTAGAGAGGTAGTAAGTTTAATTCATAGGATGCGTTTAAAGCAAAACATGTTACATGTGTGTGTGGGGAAACTCTTAGTGTGCGCCAACCTATCACTAGCTTGTCTAAGAGCAAAGAATGTAGTGCACAAGGCTGGTACTGATATTTAACATGATAGATCGACTCCACCGACATTACTAAAATGTGATTACGCTTTTCTTTGTTCGTTATGCCAACATCTCTAACGAAGTCCAGTAGGAATTTATCTTTAACTTCCAACAACCGTTTATGTACAAAAAGAAATTGCATAAACACACACACACACACACACACACACACACACACACACACACACACACACATTCGCACACGCACGCACATGCGCGCGCACACATACACACGCGTGCGCGCGCGCACGCACCCACACCCACCCACCCAGCCACCCACCCACACCAATGCACATCTTACGTTGTCCAGGCAGATTCATCTGGACTATGGCCTTCAAGCTCTGCCAGATTTTGCCCGGCTTATCGTTGAGAAATTTGACGTAACCTTCAAAGACATAGCGGCGGCCTTGGAGTATGTCGATTGACTGAGATGGG
>JADBJO010005233.1:117669-120234 GCA_016801955.1 Conus betulinus
GGGTCCCACCTTCACTCTCGGTGTATCTTTTCCTTCAATTTATTTTCTCAGGCAGTGGTTCTCTATGATCGGTTCTTTATGCTCCTTTCGTGCAAGACATACAGGGCATCAAT
Source organism: Conus betulinus (assembly GCA_016801955.1). Taxonomy (NCBI): domain Eukaryota; kingdom Metazoa; phylum Mollusca; class Gastropoda; order Neogastropoda; family Conidae; genus Conus; species Conus betulinus. The sequence goes on from JADBJO010005233.1 coordinate 117,783, forward strand.
GCTACATTCATTTTTCTCAGGGCAGTGATTCTCCACGCTCCATCTCCGCAATGCGTACGGTGCTTTCATGACAGATCTATTTCTTCTTTGTTCCAGTTGTCTGCGCTACCTGTATCTCGCTTTTTATAAATAATGTTTTTGATAGTATCTGTTCCGCGTGAAGAACAGGTCCAAAACTTTCTGTGTTTGATTTGTCATTTGCCGTTTGTTCATTTCTCTGTTGGGTGTCACAGCAGTTCTTTTGTTTTTGTTCTTTTTTTTTTTTTTTTTTTTTTGCTCTTGGTTTATGTTCTGCCTGCGGACACATGACTTTGAAACCTGTATTACATTTATTTTCCTAAAGCAATGGTTCTCCATGCCCACTCCTTTTAGAGTACACAATGCATTGATAACAGAGAGAGAGAGAGAGAGAGAGAGAGAGAGAGAGAGAGAGAGAGAGAGAGAGAGAGAGAGATGTTATGGGGACAAAACAAACAAGAAAGAGGAAACGAGAAGTAGAAATCCAACATACAGATTGAGAAAAGACGTTTCAACAAAGACAGACATAGAGAGAGATATATATACAGAGAGTACGAGGGACAAAGACAAAGAGAGAGAGAGGCAAAGACAGAAAACACAGAGATAGAGAGACACAGACAGACAGACAGACAGACGGACACACACACACACACCACACACACACACACACACACACACACACACACACCACGCACACGCGCACTCGCGCGCGCGCGCACAGGGAGATAGATGTATAGAGAGGGGCAGACTGACTGACAGATGGACAGACAGACAGACAGAGAGAAAAAGACAGAGAGACAGAGAGTGAGAGAGAGAGAGAGAGAGAGAGAGAGAGAGAGAGAGAGAGAGAGAGAGAGAGAGAGAGAGAGAGACAGACAGACAGACAGAGAGATACACAGACACAGACAGAAAGAGAGAGAGAGAGAGGGGGAGAGAGAGAGAGAGAGAGAGAGAGAGAGAGAGAGAGAGAGAGATGGAGAAGGAGACAGAGACAGAGAGTAAGAGAAAGAGAGAGAGAGACATAGAGAAAGGAAGAGAGAGACATAGACACAGAGAGACAAAGCAAGGGGGAAGAGAGAGAGAGAGAGAGAGAGAGAGAGAGAGAGAGAGAGAGAGAGAGAGAGAGAGAGAGAGAGAGAGAGTTGGGGAAGGAGAGAGATAGACTGACAGACTGACAGAGGGATACATACAGGCAGACAGACAGGCAGACAGACAGTGACAAAGCGAGTGGAGCCACTGCCCACATTCATCATGACAGACATCAAAAGCCTCCCTGTGCTCACAACCTCTCCCGCTGTTGTGGTGACTGTCAGTTTCCTTGTTTCAAGTCATGTTGGTGCTCGTCAGGCTACGGGGGACAATAGGGTGATGTATTATTATATGGAGCTGGGTACTGTCTCACAACCTGCCTGCGCCCAGGCACGTACACAGAGATAATTATGCGCGCACACACGCGCTTTTACATGCGCGCCAGCACACACACACACACACACACACACCACACACACACACATGTGCGCTAGCACACACACACACACACACACGCGCGCGCGCGCGCGCGCGCGCGCGCGCACACGCAAACACATACACACGCACGCACGCACGCTTGCACGCACGCACACACGCGCGCGGGCGCGTGGCACACACACCACCACCCACACACACACACACACACACGCCCACACACACACAAGCACAACGAGAGCGAGAGAGAGAGAGAGAGAGAGAGAGAGGAGAGAGAGAGAGAGAGAGAGGTAACATGTCGAAGCGACAAAGCACAAGAACACGATATATTATACTCGTGACGTGGACTGCGTTTGTTTGCAGCTGTGGCGGGCCCTCTGACTGTTTTATGCCCATACTGATGTCCACATACATCAATTTCATGTAACCACGGGAAACACGACATGCTTTGAAAACCTTCCTAGGACCTTTTCTCTGGCCTATCATTCTCCGTACCATTCCCCCCCACCCTTCCCTCCCTACTCACATGCCTCCACACATCCCCTGCCCTTCCCCCACACCCCCACCCCCGGCCCCGTCCTAATAACCATCCCTCACTCTCGACCTCCAACTGCTTTCAGTGGTATGATTAAAGCCTTGCCACTCATTCTCTACTCGTATACACCACCACACTCATTTGTTCGTGAGAGTTTCTTTCTTTTTTTTTTGTTTCTATCTGTCCCAACCTCTGCGCCACTCAGAGGCAGTGCACCACGCTGCTCATTCCGACACCCCGTCCACAGCCAACAGCATGGTCGGCCCCCGCCGCAGCCCTCGGCACCGGCAATCCACAGGGAGCAGTCAATGTCAAGTCGTCAAGAGGCAACCCACGGGAGGAGGACACTGCACACTGCTGCCGAGTCACTTCGGTGGTGTTCAGTGGCGCCTGTTCTGATTCTAACATACGCAGGACACCACATAGTCCAAACAA
>JADBJO010005233.1:136507-144007 GCA_016801955.1 Conus betulinus
CGCCATCCAGTCCATATCATTCAGTATCGTTCATTCCATTTCCTTACTTCCTTCATTCTTTCCATTTCTCACGCAGGATGCATGCTGTGTGTAACGTGTCATCCATACCAACGGCCGAACTGGCCTCTCTTCCGAAAGTTGGTGACGGGATTTTACGTATGTGCAAGATGTTATACGTGCGTTCACACACGGAGCCTCGGTATATATCTCATTCGATGGACTGTATAGGAAATGGAGTCAGACCCAATGTTAACTCCGAGGGAAAAATCCCCCTGTACCGAAACGGCCTGGCGGAGATTCGAACCCGCAACCCCAGAATCACTAAGATTCGAGTCTGGTTCTCTACCAAGTGAGCAATTTCAAAAGGCTTGTAACAGTGAACAACAGCTACTCCCTCCCTGTTGGAGAACCAATTCCCTCTCTAAAGTCAATAACATTGCTCTTTCTCATGTTTGCCTTTGTTTAAGCTGGATGCATTACATAAACTGTTCAATTATGTCTTCAGACCAGCTTGCCTGTCAGACAATGAAGCTGTAGCATCTGCAAATAGCAAAAAAGCAGTTCAGCTGTATTCTGAAGACATTGTTGCACCATATATTCCGTTTGTTATTATTTCTTGTGCTAAGTCATTGATAACAAATGAAACAGAGCATGACTAAATGGATCTCGTTGCTTTGCACCTTTCGTATAAACAGTACGGTCTGTAAAATCTCCCTTTACCTAAGTCTTGCATTTACACCATAATACAAGCTCATTATACATCAGTATATCTTGTCCTTGATTCTATTCCTTCGAAGTATTGGCCGAATCAATGTTCTACATGCTGAAGCGAATGCCTGTTTAAAGTCAATGAAAGCTATAATCTGCGATCCCCCGAGAATGCCTACTTGGTATTGCTAGAAATGTAAACGTTTGTTTAAATAAATCTTAAATAAAATGTTAGCGAACCGCCCCCAAAACTTTGATAATCAGAAGACCTCTTAGGTCTTCTTCAGGCAAGATACAAAACAATTAGGACACAACGAAAATAAACGAGCAATCACTTATCTTCGATCGCTTCAGCGCAAGACAGGCGTTGAATGAAAAAAAAAAACACCTTACACCATCACACAAGCTCATTATACATCAGTATATCTTGTCCTTGATTCCATTCCTTTGAAGTATTGGCAAAATTTGGTTAATAGTAGAACAACAGCCTTTCTCAGAACCTTCTTGCCATTCATTCATGATAAAAGTTATGCTAAACTCACTCCTGTGATCTGTTGCGGCAAAAATGGGACTACATAATACGCTGATAATATTATAAAATAATAGGCCCTATAATTGCCTGGGAATAATAACGTGACCTTTCTCAAATTAAAGCTATGTAATCCACTTTGTCCAATTATTAGAAAAAATATTCCTCTGCCAAAAGCGCATAAGAATCTCACGAAGTCAATTACAGCATTTTCAGCTTTTAAAAATCTCTCTCTCTCTCTCTCTCTCTCTCTCTCTCTCTCTCTCTCTCTCTCATTCAGAGAAAGACACAACGAGGCAGCTAACCAACAACGCATCTTTCACAACCTGTGACCCTTGTGCGCTATTTCTGTTTATGCCTTTCCCTCTCCCCTCATTCACCCCGTTCCTCCCAGACCAACCTCCTTGCCTCTCTACCTAACATAGGAAAGAAGTCTGACCTATCAATTTTGTTCTCAACGGGATTAAACTCTCCTCTCACCCACTCCCCCCCCCTCTCTCTCTCTCTCTCATATGAAGAGGAAAAAGTGAAAGAAACACGGAGGGAAAAGAAGAGACGGGAAGGGGGGAGGGGGGTAAGAAAAGTAAAAGAACTGTCGACTTGAGGATGACCGTGGATAGCGTGGCGCACGCACCTGTCTGACGCGCTCAGTCCAAACTAACTGACGACCTCACTGCACGTGGTACAGGTCAATCAGTTGAATACAGCCTCAACAAACACGGGCCCCCTTAGCCGTCAGTTTTGAGGCTTATCGCCGCCATCAGAGATAGTCAGCTAACCGCTGGCTCTGTGGACGCATTCCAAGAGAGCTCGCTTTGCTTTTTTGCTTTTTTTTTTCTATAGTCCAAACATGCAGTGCAACTATGATAACCAACATACATAAATCCATACAGTAATACGCGGTGGCACACATCTAACGCAAACAGATGTACATGCATTTTTTCAATTTTGAATTTTTTTTTTATCTTAAATTCCAATTACTGGCATTAATTCTGTGTACCAAGGTAATCCATACATTAACACACGGTAGCACACATCTAACGCAAAGAGTTATACATGCATTGTTTTTTTTTCAATCTCGAATTCTTTTTAAATCTTAAATTCCAATTACTGGCATTAATCTTGTGTGCAAAGGTTGCGGACGACATTAAATGGAACACAAAAAGAGCATACAGTACTTATCACTGATATCACACACACACACACACACACACACACACACACACACACTCACACACACACACACACACACACACACACACACACACACAAGTTTATATATGGTATATATAGTACATAATAACCATAAATCCCCTAGTAGTTTTACTATATGATGACCATTTTGTTTGGTAAGTTGCATGATTTATCTCCTTTAAGGACATATAAATTATTGTCCATTTTATGTCTTTAGTCCAGCTCCTTTAAAAACATATTTAGATTAGTTCTTTTTTTGTTATTCTACATTTACATTATGAAAAATATTTTCCCATTGAAATCATCAGGTCTGGCATATCGTCGGTTTTTGTTTTCTCATCCGTACCATATAATATAACCTCCACGTTAAGGGATAATCTTACACAGTGTGAACAGTTCACTTTCAGAACTCTTTCCAGAAAAAGGGTAAACTCACATTCCCACAGGTAAGGATTAATCGAGTCTTTCTCTCTAAGACAGACATTACATTTGTCGCTATCAATGAACTCACATTGTTTGTTCAAGTACATGAAGAAAAAGGTTAAGATCTTTGGGACAGCAAAGGACGCAGTCAGTCAATGACCTGTGGCGGTGATTTTCTTTGGTCCTAGGGGGTCAGAATGAGATTGACGTGGAGGATGCTGCTTGGCGTGGCTTCTCATGGTCTTACACTGAGGCGGCTGTGATGCAATGGTCGATCGCTGTACACTGGAGTAGACGTGTTGACCATTTCCTACCACATGCACAGAGCTGTTCTTTGTAGGTAGACAGCGCTTGTCATCTTAAAAAAAAGGAAAAAAAAAAAGAATGAGTCACTATCATCCCTCTACAAAGCCATTCCCAAGAAGCATATCATCATTATTATTATTGTTATTATTATCATTAATATTCTTATTGTCGTCATCATTATTATTATCACCATCATTATTATTGTAACTATTATTATTATTACTTATGTAGCACATCTCCCGGGCTAGAGACCAAATTTAAGCGCTTTGTAATCCACACTCGTTTACATAACGGGCTGCCTACCTGGGTAGTGCTGACTGAAGAGCTGCCAGCTGGCGCTTCATTCAGTCGTTTCCCGTGTCATCCAGTCAATATCGTTCAATATCGATCACTCATTTTCTTACTTCCTTCATTCTTTCCATTTCTAACGCAGGGTGCATGCTATGTGTAATGTGTCATCCATACCAAACAAGGCCAGACTGGCTTTCTCTTCCAAAAGCGGGCAATGGGATTTTACGTGTGTGCAGGACTGTTTGGGAAATGGAGTCAGAACCAATGTTAATTCCTAGGGGAAAAAAATCCCCGAAACGGCCCTCAACCCCAGGATCACCAAGATTACGAGTCCGGCGTTTTAGGAACTGAGCCATTCCGGCCCCATTACTTTTCATCTAAAAAGAAAAAAAAAAAGAAAAAAGAAAAAAAAAAAAAAAAGAAAAACATATTCACTATAATCTCTTTAAAAAGCCTTTCCCATGAAGCACATTGTAGGTAACCGACATCACTAATCGTCTCAAAAGGAGAAAAAAAAAATCCACTAGAATTTCTATACAAAGCCTTTTCCATGAAACACATGGCAGGCAGTCGTGGCTGCTTGAGCTTCCACATAATCTTTTGAATTAATGTTAAGAAAAGAACAGTGAAAACATCCCTCAGTACTGCAGCATGGAATGGACAAAACTTGTTATGGACAGGAGCAACGATTTCTCATGACCAGAATGTTTTCCCGTAACCACGGTGACCTTACAGCCCTGGGCAGAAGACTACACTGTTTTTACGCACTGGGAAGTGGAAAGAAAACTGCTGGGACTCTCTGGTGTTAACTTTCTATGTAACAAGTTGGCCAGGAATTGACATTTCCATTACCATTATTATTACAGACTGATGAGAATGAGGATGATGAAGATGATGCTATGGATTTCTCTCTCTGGTCTGAGACTGCATGACAGGGTTGTACTCTACGCTTTCTTTTATAATATATCCCGGCGTCAACCAGGCCCGAGAGAGGCAGACACCTGCAGTGTTGGTCAGGAAACTTGAGCAACACTCTCAGAGACGCATCCATCACGTGGATAAAATTCGACTGTGTGGTCCCAGTCTTCCAAATTGAGCGCGTAGCAAACTCAACTCTGGGTCGGAGCCGGTCGGGACAGAAAAAAAGGAACTGACATTTTCATTTTGGTGTGCAACAAACCGGCCAGGAGTCGAACATTGCCGTTCTGAGGCCTCAGCAAAACTGATAACAGACGCTCAGCAGTTAACACAAACAGACGGTGGGAAAAATAAAGTTAAAACTTTACATCTACATCCGATGCCAGTGATACGACAAGAGAAGCTCAGCAGTTAGCTAACAAACGTGGGAAAAATAAAGTTAAAACTTTACATCTACATCCGATGCCAGTGATACGACAAGAGAAGCTCAGCAGTTAGCTAACAAACGTGGGAAAAATAAAGTTAAAACTTACATCTACATCCGATGCCAGTGATATGACAACAGAAGCTCAGCAGTTAACTAACAAACGGTGGGATAAATAAAGTTAAAAACATGACAGCTATATCCGATGCCAATGATATGAAACCCCGATTACAACCGGACAGATGCCTACTACCTCCTACCCAGACCTGACCAAGTCAACATCGTGAGGCTGAGGACAGGCCACTCCAGGCTACACCATCACATGTTCACAAGGTTCCGCATTGGCGAGTCTGCAGTGTGTGCCCCAGCGGTACAGCCCCAATGACAGTGGAACACTTCCTGCAGGACTGTCCCACACACCATAACCTGAGAGCAGAGACCTGGCCTGCCGACCAACCCATGAGGGAGAAACTCTACGGATCTCTGCAGGGCCTCCGCCGAACGGCAGCCTTCGTCAGTGCATCGGGGGTTCTGTCTGAGCGAACGACGAAGAAGAAGAATATGAAAATGTTCCACGAAAGCTTTCGTACTCAGTGGATCCTAAACATCTTGCCACAGCTTCCTTTCCCTCTTCTGATCTTTCTACACTGCCGCCAACAAAGACTTGAGATACGTGCTCGCTTGGCCGAGCATGTCAATACACTTAGTAACGTCCTCCAACTCCGAATAGACCAGAGCACAGTCCCACAATTAGCCGTAAAGGAATCACTTGCTGAGCAAACACTGTCCTTGTTATTCGGGGGTGGGGGTGGGAGGTATTCTACCAAGATCATCATTTCTTTTTTCTCCATTCTTCTTGTGCATATCCACAGCGGAGGCATCCTTTAAGTCTGGCGGTGGCTGCACCTTGCCATCTTTATCCCCACATGCCCTGAAACAAGGACGTCAGTTCTGCCAAGACAACTTTATCTCTATTCTTTCACACACACACACACACACACACACACACACACACACATACACACACACACACACACACACACACACACACACACATACACACACACACACACACACACACACACACACACACACTTAGATATACACATATAATACGACAGAGTCGGACAAAAGAACAGAAAATGGCGCGCGCGCGCGTTTTTTGTGTGTGTGTGTGTGTGTGTGTGTGTGTGTGTGTGTGTGTGTGTCGGGGGTGGGTGTTGGGGTTAAAGGAGTATGAGCTGCTTTTCAGCGAGAGAGAAATATTCTATTTAAAGCCATAAATCCCATATAATACCTAGAAACGGGACAGAAATTGAGCCGGTGGAACGGTGTTTACAGTATATAAATGGGTTTTTCCCTTTGCACCGGGAAAAATGACTCAAACGGACACAGACACACACGCGAGCGAGCGCGCGCGCGCGCACCCACACACACACACACACACCACACACACACACACACACACGCACGCACGCACGCACAGACAGACAGACAGACAGACACACACACACACACACACACACACACACACACACACACACACACACACACACACATCAGTCTTTTCTATTTTTTTTTTGCCCATAGAGAGAGAGAGAGAGAGAGAGAGAGAGAGAGAGAGAGAGAGAGAGAGATTGATTCACCTCAGACAGTATTTGTGACGAGAGTCGTCTTCTGCCATTGGACGCGTGAGGGCAGTGCACCATTAAAAACATCTCTTCCTTACCATACAGACAAGAATACATTTCAAACAGATACTGCAGTATCAATCCAGAATACAGTTCTGATTTTTTTTTTTTCGCCGTGCGGGCTTTAGTTGGGTTTCAAGTTTTCAAATCTATCCATATGTATCGTTGCCCTTCTCACTCACTTGAATATACTAAACGAACACGGCTGTGTCTTGCGAAACCGCTCTCCTATGATTGTGAAATGAGTTTTCTCCCCTCCGCCTAGCGTCACCTGACCTTTCCTCGCACAATTTGAGCGTGAGCATTGCGAAAGCGCGTGAGAGCACGCGCGCGCGCGCGCACACACACAAACACGTGTATGTGTGTGTGTGTGTGTGTGTGTGTGTGTGTGTGTGTGTGTGTGTGTGAAACGAAAGCCACAAACAAATTCTAAGATAAAACACGACGCATTTCGACCTCTTTGCTCTTCTTCAGGTAAGACATACAATATCAAGACAATGAAAACGAAGAACGAACAATTACCTCCTCAAATTGGGCGCAAAATCCACTTTTTCTCCTAATCTGAGGTGATTCACGTCCATCTTTCGCCCAATTTGAGGTGATTCACATCTGTCTTACGCCCAATCTGAGATGATTCACATCTGTCTTACGCCCAATTTGAGATGATTCACATCCATCTTACGCCCAATTTGAGGAGGAGTTGACTGTTCGTTCTTCGTTGTCATTGTCCTGAATGTTGTTTTTTCTTGTCTGAAGAAAACCGAAAAGGTCAACAAGCGTCGTGTGTTTGTCCTGTAGTTCAGTTGTCGCTTTCGCCCTGGCGGAATAATAATTTTTTCTTTTAATCTTTTTTTTTTTCAGATTCGGCCCGCAGTACCTTACTTTGAAACTGTCTTCATTGATAGTTATTCAGGAAACAGGTAGCGGGATATGTTCACAGGTCGTCCGCGGTTATCAAGAACACTAAACTGGACGTACTTCCACTCACACTTTTCTCTTGGCATACACACAAGGTA
>JADBJO010005233.1:149007-151507 GCA_016801955.1 Conus betulinus
TCATGAGCAGTCAATCACAAAACAGTTGGGTAAGTCTTTACTACACGATACAGGCCCATGATTCCAAACGAATGCTGCTTACGACACCAAACCGCCCGGCTGAAATGATGACACAGAGCACATGGAACACATTAGGTCACATCCCCTGGAAACACATGATTCACTGTTGCCCGCATACACTGTACTTTACACATCTACACAGCAACAACTTGAGAAATGAAAATATACACATGGATATTTCACCAAGACCGGCACAGCCTTTTCGATCTTGAATGTAGTCAAACAAACAGACGGTCTTACAGTAACAAATACAAGTAACCTGTTTCATTGGTTTGAAAAAATAAAAATCTCAAATGAGACAGGGACCAGTAAACAGTGAATAACAAACAAGTAGGATAACTCTTACTTTGACGAGAACGAGAGTTACCCTACATCTTAGTTATCTGACAAAACAAGTAGGAAAACTCTTGCTCCCGCGGGAGTTACCCTTCTTCTTAGTTATTTAACAAAACAAATAGGATAACTCTTGCTCCGCAGGAGTTACCCTACTTCTAGGTTATTTAACAAAACAAGGAGGATAACTCTTGCTCCCATGGGAGTTGCCCTACTTATCAGTTATTTACCAAACCAGTAGGATAACCTCTTGCTCCTGCGGGAGCAAGAGTAACCCTACTTTTTTTTTTTTTACTGCTTACTGTTCCCTGCCTCATTTGAAGATTTCCTTTAATATGTGCGGTCGTTAAGTGTCCACTTGTGTTCTCCTCAGAACGTCTTTTAAACATAACACAGACTGTGTCATCATGTATAACTGCACAACGAGAGAGAGAGAGAGAGAGAGAGAGAGAGAGAGAGAGAGAGAGAGACTGTGTATATGTGCATGGGTGGGTACGTGGATGCTTGCGTGATTGCGCGCGCGCGTGTATATATATATATATATATATATATATATATATATATATATATATATACATATGTGTGTGTGCGTGCGAGTGCGCGCGTGCTTGTATGTGTGTGTGTGTGTGTGTGTGTGTGTGTGTGTGTGTGTGTGTGTGTGCGGGTGGAGGGGGGGGGGGTCCTATTTGAATAAAGATATAAGAAAGGCAAATATAAACAGAAAAAAATAAGACAGCCAAACACGACAAGGCAAATAGAAAGAATGATATAAAGACTAAAGACACGGGTAGGTAAGATAAACAAGCAAACAAAACAAGCAAATCTATCGACACGAAGCATTTCTATTATACAAATCAGAAACAATGTTGGCAGGAGCAAAAACATACAAACCAAAATGAATTGAATGAACAAAACAGAATCCCTGTATTTTACGAGTAGGACGGACAAGACAAAAAGCAGGATATGCAAGGAAATAACAAACAAAAACAGTCAAAGTGGTTCAATGTGGGATTTCTGACACAAGCAATTGATTGATAGAGAAGGGGAAAATCGAGAAACCCACATTCAGAAACAGTTTATCGAGGAAAACATAAGTTGTCTCTTTGAAATTCTGACCGCAGTTTCTGGGGACTGCCTGGTGCGACGCCAAAGTACAACGCCACCATTTTGCTTTTGGCTGGCCACGGGAAGATAAACTTGTTTCTGCTTTGACTGGCCAGCTGAACGTGACTTGTTTCTGCACGTGAATTTCTGTGTGGTTGACTAGCTAGCTAAAACGTGACTTGTTTCTGCACTTTATTTCTGTGTGTTCTGTTTGACTTAGTAGGAAACGTGACTTGTTTCTGCACTTTTTTTCTGTGTGTTCGACTGGCCAGCTAAACGTGACTTGTTTCTGCTCGTTCATTTCTGTGTGTTTGGCTGGCCAACTAAACGTGACTGGTTTCTGCTCGTTCATTTCTGTGCGTTTGACTGGCCAACTAAACGTGACTTGTTTCTGCTCGTTGATTTCTGTGTGTTTTGGCTGGCCAAACCTAAAAAAACGTGACTTGCTTCTGCTCGTTCATTTCTGTGTGTTCGACTGGCCAGCTAAACGTGACTTTGTTTCTGCTCGTTAATTTCTGTGTGTTTGGCTGGCCAGCTAAACGTGACTTGTTTCTGCACTTTATTTCTGTGTGTTTGACTTAGTAGGAAAACGTGACTTGTTTCTGCACTTTATTTCTGTGTGTTCGACTGGCCAGCTAAACGTGACTTGTTTCTGCTCGTTCATTTCTGTGTGTTTGGCTGGCCAACTAAACGTGACTGGTTTCTGCTCGTTCATTTCTGTGCGTTTGACTGGCCAACTAAAACGTGACTTGTTTCTGCTCGTTGATTTCTGTGTGTTTGGCTGGCCACTAAACGTGACTTGTTTCTGCTCGTTCATTTCTGTGTGTTCGACTGGCCAGCTAAACGTGACTTGTTTCTGCTCGTTAATTTCTGTGTGTTTGGGCTGGCCAACTAAACGTGACTTGTTTCTGCGCGTTAATTTCTGTGTGTGACTGACTGGCCAAATAAACGTGACTTGTTTCTGCCTGTGATTCCAGGCCCTCGTCCCCTCCCACACACAAAC
>JADBJO010005233.1:164007-168776 GCA_016801955.1 Conus betulinus
TCTCTCTCTCTCTCTCTCTCTCTCTCTTTCTCTTTCCTGACCATTCAGTCGTTCACTTTGTTGTCTGGTATTTCTGTGTCCATGAGGTCAGTTTGACTTGTCTGTTTCTGTCTGTCTGCATGTCTGTCTAGCCAACCGGTTATCTGTATCGATTTTGTGTTCTTCCGTTTCGATTCTCAGGCCTGAGAATCCTTGCAAGCGTTCAGCTCTTCGCTTTTCTGTTGTCGGTTTGTCTGTTTTTTCCTTTGTCGTCTTCTACGTAGACTGCAAATGGACGCTGTTGAATAGGGGGCAGGGTGGGGGTGTGGGGGGGGGGCGTGGGGGTTGAGTCACACCTGTAAAAGTGGACCTGTCCTCGTCCCTGAACTCGTCAATATGATCTGCGACTGCCTGTGTAAGAACCAGACCGTTATGAAGCTGGCCTACAACTTGCTGAATCGTTTACCGACTTTGGCCTGACCTTTTTCAGACCCTGCCTGACCTTTTTTCAGACCCTGGCCTGACCTTTTTCAGACCCTGGCCTGACCTTTTTCAGACCCTGGCTGACTTTTTTTTCAGACCCTGGCCTGACCTTTTTCAGACACTGGCCTGAACATTTTTTCAGACCCTGGCCTGACCTTTTTTCAGACCCTGGCCTGACCTTTTTCAGACCTTGGCTGGACCTTTTTTGAGACCTTTTCTGGACCTTTTTTCAGACTTTTGCCGAGCCTTTACCGCACGTTGGCTGGACCTTTACTACTCCTTGGTGGACCTTTAGCACGTCTTGCCTTACCTTACCACACCTTGGCTGGACCTTTACCACACTTTCGCTGGATCTTTACCACACCTTGGCTGAATCTTTATCACACCTTGCCTGGATCGTTACCACACCTGGGCTGGACCTTTACCATTGCCTGGATCTTTACCACGCCTTGGCTGGACCTTTACCACCCACACCTTGCCTGGCCCTTTACCACACCTTTGACTGGATCTTTACAACACCTTTGACTGGATCTTTATGACACCTTGGCTGGACCTTTACCTTTGCCTGGATCTTTACCACGCCTTGGCTGGACCTTTACCACCACACCTTGCCTGAACCTTTACCACACCTTTGGCTGGATCTTTACAACACCTTTGACTGATCTTTATCACACCTTGCCTGGACCTTACCACACCTTGCTGAACCTTTTCTGGATCTTGGATGGATGTTTAACCAAACTTTGGCTCAAACCCTTACCACACCTTTCACTGGACCTTTATCAGATCTTGAATGGATCTTTACTGCACTTTGGCTAGGCCCTCATCACACTTTTGATTAGACCTTTCCCAAACCTTGGCTGGACGTTTCCCAAACCTTGGCTGGACCTTTACCAAACCTTGGCTGGACCTTTACCAAGCCTTGGCTTGACATTTACACACCTTTGATTGGACCTTCCGAAACCTTGGCTGGACCTTTACCAAACCTTGGCTGGACCTTTACCAAGCCTTGGCTTGACATTTACCACACCTTGGTTGGACCTTTACCACACCTTGTCTGGACTTTTCCCAAACATTGACTGGACTTTTTTCAGACTCTCGTTTGACCTTTTCAAGAAGACCTTTACTGGTCTGCCCAACTCACCCCAAAGGCCTTTCTTGCTGCCTTTTTGTGACCATTCCGTCCATAGACGGTTTTAAAGAAATCTGCGAGGGGAGACAATCCTTGCTACAGCTCGTGTTCGGTGTTTGTGACCCTACCATCTTTATAGGGACAGATGCCGCTGGTAGGCTCGGAGAAATCCTTTTTGCCCTCCTCAGTCAGTCAGCTCAACAGTTCCCTTTGGAAAGAAAATGCCAAACCATGAGCGCCACTGATGCAGACCATCCATATTCTGATCGTTTATCCTGGCGTGCGTTGCTGATCAAATATTTGACTGTGTGGCATCTGTTTTGGCTTGATCCGTACACCGAGGAGAGGTAACTCTGTGTTTGCAAAGACACGATTTAGTTGCTAATCTTGAATAGGAAAATGAACAAAATGTGATTATATTGCTTCTAAAAATTATCGTGAAAAGAAATAATGATACGAGAAAACAAAAAATCAAAACAAAAAGAAACAAAACTTTCATCTGAGCAACGTTGATACGAAAAAGGGGATGGCAATCTAAGAAAGAAAAAAATATTAGGAAGAAAAGAAAGAAGAGTAAAAGAAACAGAGAGAGAGAGAGAGAGAGAGAGAGAGAGAGAGAGAGAGAGAGAGAGAGAGAGCTGCAGTAGAAAACTAAAAGACTGAAATTGAAAAGACGAAATAACGACACGAAAACTTGACTTGCGATAGAAGCTGTGTTCTCAGATCATCACTGATGGATAGTCAAGTTTAGCATTTATTATCATTATTGTTATCATTTTTTTTGTGAATGCTTGGATGTAAAATGTGTCCTTCAGTAGAAATTGCACATGGATACAGGAATTCTGTACGTGGGGCCGCGCGCGTGCGCCGTTGTGTGTGTGCTTATGTGTCGAGTGTTTTCTCCGCCTGCTCGTCGCTACCAGTTCGCTAAAAGTTGTAAATGGTTCCCCTTGATACTACGGCAATAAAAGCTAATCCCAGTATAAGTTTCGTCTCTCTCTCTCTCTCTCTCCCTCTCTCTCTCTCTCTCTCTCCTCTCTCTCTCTCTCTATATATATATATTTGGCCGAAACTATTTTTTCTAAACAAATCTTAATTGTCAGCGAACCGCCCCCCAAAAAACGTGCACAAACAAATCACAAAGACAAACAAATGCAAACAATGTGCAATATACATGAACGTATTGCAACTTTCAACCAAATAACTGCATTTGTCCGTAGAAACATCCTTTAGTTTACCATAACTAATTGCATGTACTTTTCACAAGTTCGTCTTTGTGTAAAATTCTCAAAGACGCATAGCCATACACTTTTTTTTAACACAAGCCGGAGTATCATCTATATGACACGATCGAAACCAACTTTCCCTTCATGTGTGAGCAGGTTGACAGTGGAAAATTAAACAAACCACTCACAGTTGAGTCTTTTATGTAACGAAAAAAAAAAATCAGGTGAATATGAGCTTGTTCAAATGGGTGGAATAATGGTCAATGGACGCCATCATATTCTGTCTATTTGTATGAGAGAGAGAGAGAGAGAGAGAGAGAGAGAGAGAGAGAGGGGGGGGGGAGGGAGGGAGGGAGGGAGGGGGACGAATTAATGGGCAAGGGGACGTGGTGTGGAGTGTTGGAGGTTCGTGGTGGTGGAGAGGAAAGATGTGGAGGGGGGTAGAAAGCGGACAAGGGGGGTATCAATCAAAGCAGACAAGAATCCCTCGGGGAGAAATGACCACCTCGTCATTTTGTTGTCTGGTAACATACCCTACTTTCATTCTCACCCCTGACCTCCACCCGAGTTCCATCCCTTACCCCACTTCCTTCTCCCCTCTCCTTCTTCCCCCCAACCCCTCTATCTACGAGTCTAAACTGGCTCTTTGGGGGGGGGGGGGGGGGGGGGGGGGGGGGGGGGGGGGGGAAGGGGGGGGGGGGGGGGTGGGGGTGGGGGTGGGGGGGGGGGGGGGGGGGGGGGGGGGGGGGGGGGGGGGGGGGGGGGGGGGGGGGGGGGGGGGGTGGGGGGGGGGGGGGGGGGGGGGGGGGGGGGGGGGGGGGGGGGGTGGGGGGGGGGGGGGGGGGGGGGGGGGGGGGGGGGGGGGGGGGGGGGGGGGGGGGGGGGGGGGGGGGGGGGGGGGGGGGGGGGGGGGGGGGGGGGGGGGGGGGGGGTGGGGGGGGGGGGGGGGGTGGGGGGGGGGGGGGGGGGGGGGGGGGTGGGGGGGGGGGGGGGGGGGGGGGGGGGGGGGGGGGGGGGGGGGGGGGGGGGGGGGGGGTGGGGGGGGGGGGGGGGGGGGGGGGGGGGGGGGGGGGGGGGTGGGGGGGAGTGCGGAATGTGATCTCTTCAGGTGAAAACTATGTCATGGCTAACCACCCAGCGGTGGCGCCACCTCTGCCTGTGTGCTTATCGCCCCTGTAGGACACGTAAGTCTCTTCTCCTCGGCCAACGCTGGGCATTTAGGAGCTCTCCTGTGCCCTTCTTCTATACAGTTTTTGGTGTTTTAGTGTTCACGGAATGGATATTTATTTGTCCTCACAAAAAGGTCTCGTTCTGCTCCCCCACCCCCACCCCCATCCCTCCACCTCCCCACCCCACCATTGGGGAGGGGGAGGGAGGGGGTTAAGGCCATACAAGAAGGAAGTCGTCAACACACGAGAAAAGGACTGTCCTTGCTGTCTACTGCTCTGCCCAATACAGAAAGCTGGTCGAAGGAGCTAGCTGAGCGACGCATGCAAGAAAGAGCAGTCACGAATAAAAAAAAAAAAGAAAGAAAAAGAAAAGATGATACCCCCTTGGACGAATCGGGGATCCTATTCATGAAGAGTGGGATTCTAATGATTATTTTTTTTGTTTCAGCAAAATGTGTCTCTCTATTAGTTAGTTGGTTCGTTAGTTAGTTAGCTAGCTAGTTTGTTTGTTAGTTATTTTCGTTAGTTAGGTTAGTTATTTCGCTAGTTAGTTAGTTAGTAAGTTGGTTAGTTATTAGTAAGTAAGTAAGTTAATTAATTAGTTAGCTCGCTAGTTAATAAGGTAGTTAGCTAGCTATTTAGTCAATTAGTTTCGTTAGTTAGTAAGTGAGTTAGTTATTCATTTCTTCATTCGCCCATTTTAATTTATCTATCTTATTGTGTGTTTTATTTATATGGTTCTGTGTTTCATTCATTCGGTGTTCATTAAATAGCGAGAGAAAC
>JADBJO010005234.1:2500-12500 GCA_016801955.1 Conus betulinus
AAAAAAAAAGAAAAAAAAAAAGCATCGTCACCTGTACCATCAGTAAATTAAATGCAGTGGATTATGACCGTGCATTGAATCTACTTCCCTGTTCTGTTCACGCACACACAGAGCTTTCGCTGATGTTTAGAGTTCAGTTGACGACCTGGGCGAGCAGAGTTAAGACCTGTCATCCATGTCCAGGAGCTGAATCATTCTGTCAGTGACTGTTGGTGAATGTCTGTATGAAACAGAGTTGAATTGAACAAAATGACCGCTCCGTTCTCCCATTGATGGTTGATGTGATTATATACGGTGAGGGGTTAGCCTGAACACAGTGGACTTGTTCTCCCATTGATGGTTGATGTGATTTATACGGTGAGAAGTTAGCCTGAACACAGTGGACTTGTTGTCCCATTGATGGTTGATGTGATTTATACGGTGAGGAGTTAGCCTGAACAAAGAGGACTTGTTCTCCCATTGATGGTTGATGTGATTTATACGGTGAGGGGTTAGCCTGAACACAGTGGACTTGTCTCTAAGCCGGTCCATTGTCACAGTGACGGTTGTGCTGTGTTTCCTGTGGAGAGGAGCTGATCAAACAAAAACACTGACGTCACTGTGACCGGTTCCTTGTGTCAGTGATGCTGGGGATCGTGGGTCGCACTGGTGTGGGAACAGTCGTGTTGTGGCTGGGAGGGCTGACAGTCTTCTTCGCTCGTCGGGGGACGGTAACGTGTCTGGTCTTTTTCACTTGTACTCGGTTGTGTGTGTGTGTGTGTGTGTGTGTGTGTGTGTGTGTGTGTGTGTGTGTGTGTGTGAGCGTGTGTGTGATGATGAGTGTTGTGTGTGTGTGTTGTGTGTGTGGAGAGAGAGAGAGAGAGAGAGAGAGAGAGAGAGAGAGAGAGAGAGAGAGAGAGAACGAGAGAGAGAGAGAGAGAACGGACTACCGAAATGTTTAATGACGGAAAAGAAACAAGCACAAGTCAGTGGCTTTTTTCATCCAGACCCTCAAACAAATAAATAATTTGGAGAAATCATTGCATGGAACTGCCATAGAAACTCATAATAAATAATGAATACATAGCAATTTGGAATAAGAGATGGCACAATATAACTAGAGGAAGAGAGTGTGGGAGAGAGGGAGGGATGGAGAGTGACACAAAGAGAGAGAGAGAGGTGGGGACTTGGAGACACATAATAAAGAAACGGAGTTTCTGACACAAGGAGAGACAGAAGAAAAGAAGAAGAAGAAGAAGAAGACGAAGACGAAGATGAAGACGAAGAAGAAGAGGAGGAGGAGGAGGAGGAGGAGGAGTAAGCAAAATAATCAAAAATTGGCATGTTTCAAAACGATAAACGACAATGGAAAAGAGTCGTAAAGGATCAAATCATGCAATGATTAAAAAAAAAAAAAAAAAAAAAAACAAAAAAACAACTGAAAACACCAGACATGCCCAACTCAGTTTACAAACAATTCCCCCCCCCCCCCCCCCCCCCCCCCCCCCCCCCCCCCCCCCCCCCCCGCCCCTCCAACGTCAATAACGACAACAGAAGGAAGAAGGAGATCAACACAGGATGACAAAATTGAGAGAGAGAGAGAGAGAGAGAGAGAGAGAGAGAGAGAGCAAAATTTGCCACATTACAAATGACAAAATACAATGAAAGTTATCAGTATCAAAATCAAGTCATGCAATAAAGAAGGATGAGCTGAAAACACCAGAATACCCATTGCAGCAAAACACTCATGGAATTTTGTTTTTTCTAGTTCAGTTAATAATAACGAGTGATACCATTCTTTGAACATGTTGAGACTGATATTAACGTCGATTTTATTGATAATGGCATTCCACAAACAACTCCCGGAGTAAATCAGACTAGTTTTAAAAAGATCAATTCTGGGACGCGGTGGTACTATCCTAGACGAATGGTTTATTACTCTTTTTGTTGGAAACATATTAGTAAGGGTGTGTGGTACTCTTCCGGACAGTATTTTTTGAACATGAAAACAGCTTTGTTATACTCTAATTTCATTTTTAACGGCAAAATATTCAATACCTTGTAATCAGACGCTAACAGAGTCGACGGCTTTAAAAGAACCAAGAGAGAGAGAGAGAGATTTGTGCTACTTCTATCTAACGAAATTCTTTTGATGTCCTTGTTTCGAGGTTGCTTGTGCTTTTAACATTGGTTTGCTTTTTTATCAGTTGTTGGAAAAACCGGACGCTCTTCACTTGGACAAATTTAGAGCTTTATCCGAACGCACGCTTCAAGCGAGCAGAAATAAACAGCCCATGTAAATCCATAGATGGCAATGAAAGAGATGTTGCTGAACCTTTAAACATGCCACTTTGTTTCGCATGTCTTCGTTAGACACTTGTAATGAACCAGTAATAACCGATACAGGCTTTTCATTTACTTGTTTTGCATCACATGTCAGTAGTATACAATGAACCAGTAATAACCAATACTATATTTTCGTTTACTTGTTCTTCGTGTTCCGAATGTGACATGTGTCACTTCACTTCTGTGGAGGGCTAGCAGTATCACGGAAAAAAAACTACGAGCATGACATGTTTTAAACCTGAAGTCACTGTGGCTGTCTAACCCCCCCCCACCACCCCACCCCCACCCCACCCCCCCTCCCAACAAGCCAACCATTCTATTAGTGGTGTACTCTATCTCCATATCCTAATTCCAAATTTACATTCAGTCCGGTTTCTGAGGGTGTAGAATCACTCAGGCTGCTGAACCAGCTATACTCAGTTAATAAATTACAAAGCTGTTTGGGTTGGGTGACAGGGTAAGGGGGAAGGGGGGGGGGGTGAGGCCGACGCTTTTTAAACCCTAAGGACAGAACAGTGCTTTGACAGTTATCAGTTTTGTTTACAAGTTATTGCCTTTCTTTATCTTATCACCCTGAGGTGATTGTTCACGATACACACTTCAAGGCTTTGAACTTGAGGCTTCACACTGCGCCAGACATGTCACTATGTTGTTGTTGAACACAGCACAGGTGTCATTGCTGTCTTTTGTCTTTGGGGCACACTGAGGTGGACATGTCACTATGTTGTTGTTGAACACAGCACAGGTTTCATTGCTGTCTTTTGTCTTTGGAGCATACTGAGGTGGACATGTCACTATGTTGTTGTTGAACACAGCACACAGTATGTGCTTGAGTGGGTGAATGGGGAATACTAAAATGTTCTCAAAATGAACCTTCAGCAAGCTTATAGTCTCCGAAGCGGGAGACAATCTCCAGTGGGAGGAAGCTCACTAACATATAACTCCTGGTCAGATACCGGTATTTCGAAACCTAATTGTTCTATATACGATTGAATGTAGTCGTAAACAAGAGTGTATCTGTGAGTAATGGAATACATTACTACCCAAATCACGTTGTCCGTCTTCGCTTTACTTTAGTTATAGTGACGTCTATTGCAGTGATGCGTCACAGATTAGGTAACAGCAATGATGAAGTGTTCTTCAAATTCTATTTACTCAGCTGACATGATTCCAAGAACTGTTTAAAACTGTGTCCACTTTGAGGTGGTAACTTTATATACAAGCCGTATCTTTGCTTATTCACCAATGAAAACAACAGTCATTAAATATTGTCTTTCCAAACGCCTATCATATGATCGTTCAAATGAAGGAAATAACCTTTGACGCTTCTGATCAAAACATTTTATTTCCAGAACATTCAAACTGAGAGACGTACGTACGTTTCATTCTATTATATCAAGGTATCAGCACTTGCACATGATACTAAATCCTCGGCGGATTTCAATTACAGCAAACGGACCTTTTTACTTATTATCATATTTTTATGGTGTTTAACTGTATGTGTTTTATTTTAATTTTATCTGTTTTTCAGTTGTGATTACTTTCGTTGAAAATGATTCTACAAAGGTTTTTTGTTTTGTTTGTTTTTTTTTCCGGTAGTTACTGAATGGTGAAATATAATCACCCAGTTTTTAAACTCTCTCTCTCTCTCTCTCTCTCTCTCTCTCTCTCTCTCTCTCTCTCTCTCTCTCTGTTGTGGTGGGGCTCTCACTCTCTCTCTCTGTCTCTGTGTGTGTGTTCTGTGTGTGTGTTGTGTGTGCGTGTGTGTGTGTGTGTGTGTGTGTGTGTGTGTGTGTGTGTGTGTGTGTGTGTGTGTGTGTGTGTGTGTGGTGTGTGTGTGTGTGTGTGTGTGTGTGTGTGTGTGTGTGTGTGTGTGTGTGTGTGTGTGTGTGATATTGGCATTTTCTTGGCAGTTAGGTGCTGCTGAAACCTCTGCTCTACTACTGCTACTGTTTTATTTCTGCTGCTGCTACCAATGCTACTACTTATGTGCTACTACTGCTGCTGCTGCTGCTGCTGCTGCTGCTGCTGCTGCTAACCAATGCTACTACTCATATACTACTGCTACTGCTGCTGCTGTTTATTTCTGCTGCTGCTACCAGTACTACTACTCATGTAGCACTGCTACTGCTGCTGTGGTGCTACTACAATTTTTGCTGTTATAGCTATAATAAGTATATCAAGAAAGACAATACTACTACCGCTACTACTGCTGCTGCTGCTGCTGCTACTACTACTACTACTACTACTACTACTACTACTACTACTACTACTACTACTACTACTACTACTACTAACAATAATGATAGTAATAATGATAATAATAGTCACCACACACACACACACACACACACACACACACACACACACACACACACACATACAAATATACACGCACACACGCGCGTGCGTGCGCACTCTTATTTTGTTCATTTTGTGTTGGTCTTTTTACCTGTCCCCTTCAGCGGCCCCTCCTCTCTTTATCTGTCCGACATTTTCAATGTGTGTGTCTGTGTATGTTACAGTCAACGTGGCGCCGGGAAAGTCTTACAGTCAGAGCAGTACATTTCATAATAGCGAAGAAACAGTCACCCAAACAGGACCCGATGCGGCTGCTAATGGCGTCACAACGGGAGAATACCCTGCCAACTGTATCCACACCAGGGAAGATGAAGACCACTACAAAGACCACCCCTGGTATGAGGTGAACCTGGGCAGGACCTACCCACTGTACAAGATCGACATCTGGGCACGAACTGGCTGTGAGTTCAGTTGGTTTGTTTTATGCACATAATCCTGATTGTGTGCATTTATATCTGCATGGAGGAGAGTAGAGGGAGTGTGTGGTGGGAGGGGAGGGTGGGGAGGTTGAGTATGTGAACGTCATTGTGTGTGCCCACTAACGAGAAGAAACATGTTTGTGAATTGGGTCTGTTCTGTATGTTTTGGGTGAACGCCATTATGTGTGCGCACTGACGAGAAGAAAATGTATGTGTACTGGGTGTGTTCTGTATGTTTAGACACAGCCCGACTGTACCCTTCCACCATCACAGTGGATGGTCAGACGTGTACGTCAGTAACGTTCATTGACAGCTCCAGAGAGGAGAGAGTAAACTGCTCTGCCATCTTGTATGGACAGAGAGTTCGCATCACCTTAAACAAAACAACAGTGTCACTGAACCTGTGTGAAATGAAAATTTGGGGTGAGTCGATTATGGTTGAATTCCGTCAGTATACGTGTGTAAGTGAATGAGTGAGTGAGTGAGTAAGTGAGCTTGTGTGTGTGTGTGTGTGTGTGTGTGTGTGTGTGAGAGAGAGAGAGAGAGAGAGAGAGAGAGAGAGAGAGAGAGAGAGAGAGAGAGAGAGAGAGAGTCTTCATCTCTTTGCGTCCATTTGCCTTTGATGTTTTGTTGTTTGACTAGTGTTACTGTGTAATGACTTCCAATATGACAAAGGTATTAAGAAAAAAAAAAAAAAGAAAAGAAAAACAGCAATTTAACTAATCATTTGACTTACCAAAACTGCATCCTTATGTTTACACAGAATCAAAACTCCAAACAGAATAAATATGTTTACAGTGAGTTAGCACCGCGCCACGATTTGCATAAGACAATGGATAGCCCATCACATGTTTGTTGGCTTTCCTGCCTCTTGATGCAGAAACTGATTCAGTTTGTGTTTTCTATGTGTCATACAAAACCCTGCTTCAATAGACAGCATAACCAGTTCCTCCCACGGAGAAGATGTAACATGTACAATGCAATGAAGGTCCTCCATTTAGGAATACCTTACTTACACCTGGCTCGGGTGGTCCCGCGTTTGCAGGTTCTCGTGGGAAAAAAAGTATCGTCAACATGTTTGGGAACAGTTTAGGTTGGCGCACAGGAAAAAAAAAGTATCGTCAGCATGCTTGGGAACAGTTTAGGCTGGCGCTCAGGAAAACGTACAAAGGAAACATATGAAAGGTCTCCTGTGAGGGAAATGAATGGACTGATTTGATCCGTACGAAAGTCATTCAAATGGTAGGGCGACACTATTCAGAGTTGTTGAAAATATGCAGACGAAAAGGAGGACCGAGCCATCTTCACAGTCTGTTCCACACAGTTCCAACAGTCGACCCAGGTGATGGAGAAAGGTTCTCTCCCCTGAAAAAGACGACGATTTGCAGATGACACCACACAGTCTTCTCTTTTAGTTTTTTGGTTGATGAAAAAAAAAAAGAAAGAAACATAAGTCCACGCAAACGGTTTTTTTTGTTTGTTTTTGCTTTTGTTTTTGTTTTTTGTTTGTTTGTTTGTTTCGGTAAGAGCTTCAGTCTGGCCCTAAATTCTATCTGATTTTTGGTTTGTTTTGTATGTTTACGTGGATTGGGATGCTACATGTTTGTTCTTCTGCCTCAGTTGTGAAGGTGTCCTCGAAAATCTGAAACCCTTGGTCATAGGTCTAACCACTGACATGGTACTGCTGTGTGGTTCTTCTCCCATGTACGTCTGTCAGGGATTCGCACTTGTGGAAGAGAAGGCTTAGGTCGGACCAACGCCATTTTTCAATGCAACATTCCCGTTGATAAGCCTTGCCATTTTACCAGAGAAATGTTTGTTTATAAAACAGTTTTGAACAAAGAATAAATAAAGAAAAACAAAGAGAAAAAAACGGGATCAACACCGCATAAGCATGTTTAAAGAATGGCTAACGTAGCATGTATCTGGAAAAAGGCTGACGTAGCATGTATCTGGAAAAAGGCTGACGTAGCATGTATCTGGGGAATGGCTGACGTAGCATGTGTCTGGGGAATGGTTACATAGGATGTATCTGGGGAATGGTTAACGTGGGATGTATCTGGGGAATGGTTAACGTAGCATGTGTCTGGGGGAATGGTTAACGTAGCATGTGTCTGGGGAATGGCTAACGTAGCATGTGTCTGGGGAATGGTTAACGTAGCATGTGTCTGGGGAATGGCTAGGTTCTGAAGGAGATCAAATAAAAGGAATCCAGGAAAACCTTTTTCTGGTGGAATTTACTGAGGTAGGAGTCCAGAAAATCAAAAAGGTACGCACAACTGGAGTGGAGTTGGCCTGTCTTACACAAATGGAGTGGAGTTGGCCTGTCTTTCACACAAATGGAGTGGAGTTGGCCTGTCTTACACAAATGGAGTGGAGTTGGCCTGTCTTTCACACAAATGGAGTGGAGTTGGCCTGTCTTTCACACAAATGGAGTGGAGTTGGCCTGTCTTACACACAAATGGAGTGGAGTTGGCATGTCTTTCCTGGTAGTGTAACATTGACTAGCATGCCTGTGTGTATGCTAATCTTGTTCCGGGTTGGTTGCAGGCTCTAATGTCAGTATTAGGGTGGATTACCAGGCAAGGAAGAGCCTTCCCCTCTGGCCCCGTGCCGTTGTTGGAGAGAAACCATGTCGGACGTATGAAGTTTCTGCAGCTGATCTGTCTGCCCCATGCTGTTGTTGGAGAGAATCCATGTCGGACGTATGAAGTTTCTGCAGCTGATCTGTCTGATAGTCAGGGTGTTCGGACCGTGAGCAGATCAAAGGGAGGCTGGCTGCACGCCAGCAGTTAATGCGCCGAAGCCATGCTTGAAGAGTGGAGTATTTATAGACTGGCGCAGTTAGATCGTTGAGAGAAGTTTGTTGTGTCTGCTAGTTGATTCTCCTCGTTTTCTTCCATATGGCCATCTAGGGACAAGCGCGGTGGTTCCGAGCAGACGGTTTAAAGTCAGAGTAATGGGACAATTTGGGGCCTCACAGGGTCAGTTTGAAGGCCTGAAATGTGACGTCAGTTAAAGGGAAGGCCATGAATTTGAAGATGATGTCATCGGTGGAAAAAAAAAAAAGTGGTCTGATTGCTGTGTGTGTGTGTGTGCGTGTGTGTGTGTGTGTGTGTGTGTGTGTGTGTGTGTGTGTGTGTGTGTGTGTGTGTGTGTGTGTGTGTGTGTGTTAATTTGATCCGTTATCAGTTTATTATGAAATGCATGTTGCTTGAGACACCTACATACAACACACAGTGATTTGGTCAAATCCCAACTGTGGGCGTGTGGCCCGGTGGAAGGAAAGCCTTTAGAAGCAAGGGAAGTAGCTCCGGGTTATTAATTGAACAGCACCGTCATGACTTGGTTGCGTCCCTTGAAAGTTTCTCCTGTCTGGAGCTGGCCTGGCCAACACAAGTTTTTCTACACTATGAACAAGTGGAAGCGACTTCTGATGGAGATTGTGTCATGCTGTTTTGGGGCCATCCTTTGGCGGCCCTCTTTTCCATACATTCCTACAACAATGTGCCACTCTTACAGCATTTCCATACAGTCCTACAACAATATGTCACTCTTACAGCATTTCCATACAGTCCTACAACACTATGTCACTCTTACAGCATTTCCATACAGTCCTACAACAATGTGCCACTCTTACAGCATTTCCATACAGTCCTACAACAATGTGCCACTCTTACAGCATTTCCATACAGTCCTACAACAATGTGCCACTCTTACAGCATTTCCATACAGTCCTACAACAATGTGCCACTCTTACAGCATTTCCATACAGTCCTACAACAATGTGCCACTCTTACACCATGGATCAGTCCTCAGGTCAGAGATATTTCCATACAGTCCCACAGTGGGAGTGTAGATGGGTCACTGTGTTATGTGGGACAGTCGATGGGTCACTGTGTTATGTGGGACAGTCGATGGGTCACTGTGTTATGTGGGACTGTAGATGGGTCACTGTGTTATGTGGGACAGTAGATGGGTCACTGTGTTACGTGGGACAGTCGATGGGTCACTGTGTTATGTGGGACAGTCGATGGGTCACTGTGTCATGTGGGACGGTAGATGGGTCACTGTGTGTTATGTGGGACAGTCGATGGGTCACTGTGTTACGTGGGACAGTCGATGGGTCACTGTGTCGTGTGGGACAGTAGATGGGTCACTGTGTTATGTGGGACAGTAGACGGGTCACTGTGTTACGTGGGACAGTCGATGGGTCACTGTGTCGTGTGGGACAGTAGACGGGTCACTGTGTTATGTGGGACAGTAGACGGGTCACTGTGTTATGTGGGACAGTCGATGGGTCACTGTGTTACGTGGGACAGTAGACGGGTCACTGTGTTACGTGGGACAGTAGACGGGTCACTGTGTTATGTGGGACAGTCGATGGGTCACTGTGTTACGTGGGACAGTAGACGGGTCACTGTGTTATGTGGGGACAGTAGACGGGTCACTGTGTTATGTGGGACAGTAGATGGGTCACTGCGTTCTGTGGGACAGTGGATGGGTCACTGTGTTATGTGGGACAGTGGATGGGTCACTGTGTTCTGTGGGACAGTAGATGGGGCACTGCGTTATGTGGGACAGTAGATGGGTCACTGTGTTCTGTGGGACAGTAGATGGGTCACTGCGTTATGTGGGACAGTAGATGGGTCACTGTGTTCTGTGGGACAGTAGATGGGTCACTGTGTTATGTGGGACAGTAGATGGGTCACTGTGTTCTGTGGGACAGTAGATAGGTCACTGTGTTCTGTGGGGATAGTAGATGGGTCACTGTGTTATGTGGGACAGTAGATGGGTCGCTGTTGTTAGCCCATGGGCCAGAAAGTGAAGCCCTTCATCCTATGAGGGAGTTTTGTAGGCAATGGTTTTAAGTAGATTTATATATGCGCGTTTCA
>JADBJO010005234.1:17500-30000 GCA_016801955.1 Conus betulinus
GATTTTTTTGTGTGTGGTTTTAGTGCTTTGTCTATGTTTTGGTATGTTTTCTCGATCTTCGATCTTACGTATGTTTGCTGCACTAAGAAACAGGCTCTAAACCTTGGAGGATTGAAAATAGAGACCATTCATCCACACGATGGGGTGCGAACCGTTATTCTATCGTCACCCAACTTCATCAGTGCACCACGACCTTATGACGCCAGGTATAAAGTGCAGACAACCTGATTTGAATAGCTGAGGGGTCTAGGCTATCTTGCACCATTAGTCCCATAAACTCCGTCATAGGGTGAATGGGGGATACAGGGTGGCTCATGGACTATGTGTTATGTGGGGACAGTAGATAGGACACTGTGTTATGTGGGACAGAAGATAGGTCACTGTGTTATGTGGGACAGTAGATAGGTCACTGTGTTATGTGGGACAGTAGATAGGTCACTGTGTTACGTGGGACAGTAGATAGGTCACTGTGTTATGTGGGACAGTAGATAGGTCACTGTGTTATGTGGGACAGTAGATAGGTCACTGTGTTATGTGGGACAGTAGATGGGTCACTGTTTTGTGTGGGACAGTAGATAGGTCACTGTGTTATTTGGGACAGTAGATAGCTCACTGTGTTATTTGGGACAGTAGGTAGGTTACTGTGTTATGTGGGAGAGGTGATGGCTAAATGTCCATCACTGTGTACCGGTCTATCACTTCGTCGGTCTGTTGTGAGGCAGGTCTCTAAGTAGACAGGTCACTGTATTACGTGGGAGCGGAGATGGCCAGGTGGACAACGCTCTGCCGAGGCATGTCAACACATTTTTCTGTCGTCACGTGCGGTCAAGGACATGAGGTATTCACAGAGGGAATGGGGAGATCCCCGGATCCTTGGTTCAAATGTGGTATGGCAGATTTGAGTTTATCTCTCTGTTCTAAACCTTCAGTTGTGGTCTACACATCTCTTGGATGAAACGATAAACAGTGGTCCTGCCTACGTTATTATCCAGAGTACTTGAAACAAACCAACAAACATACAAACGACGACGACGACGACAACAACAACAACAACAACAACAACAACACAACAACAACAACAACAGCAGCAGCAGAAAAACTGCAACAGGATGAGCAAACGACGACGACGACAACAACAACAACAACAACAACAACAGCAGCAGCAGCAGCAGGAAAAACTGCAACAGGATGAGCTGTCCTTGGTAAACCTCGATCCATCTGAAATGCAGTTGATACCCACGCAGAAAAAAAAAAAAAAAAAAAAAAAAAAGATAGCGCTGTACTGCTGCAAATTCTTCTGGAGCAGAGCAGCCCATACTTCAAGCAGAAAATCAGTTACGTTGAGAGAATAACAGAATGCAGTTGGTCCGTCATAAACTCTGAGTCATCTCCCTTTATGTTGAGAGAGTAACAGAATACAGTTGGTCCGTCAGAGTAACGGAATATAGCTGATCTGCACGTCAGCTCTTAATAATCTCCGCCTTTCTTTTACCTGTGGAATTTGCAGTCGTCGTTGCCCTGCAGGTGATGTGTGGGGGTGGTATTTACAGTCGTCGTTGGCCTGCAGGTGAAGTGTGGGGTGGTGTTTACAGTCGTCGTTGGCCTGCAGGAGAAGTGTGGGGTGGTATTTACAGTCGTCGTTGTCCTGCAGGTGAAGTGTGGGGTGGTATTTACAGTCGTCGTTGGCCTGCAGGTGAAGTGTGGGGTGATATTTACAGTCGTCGTTGCCTGCAGGTGAAGTGGGGGTGGTAAGGCACCAAACACAAGGCAGCTGACCAGCGAATTAGGTAGCCACACACACACACACACTAAACACACACACACACACACACACACACACACACACACACACACACACACACACACACACACACACACACACACACACACACACACTTCAAGTGTACACATTTGTATCATGACTGTATACAGCTGTAGGCGTCAGTGCATCTTTTAGAAATCAAAAGTAACCATCACTTGAATGATACTTCATACATTCTGCAGTTAATGAAAAGTAACCATCACTTGAATGATACTTTACACATTCTGCAGTTAATGAAAAGTAACCATCACTTGAATGATACTTCATACATTCTGCAGTTAATGAAAAGTAACCATCACTTGAATGATACTTTACACATTCTGCAGTTAGAAATGAAAAGTAACCATCACTTGAATGATACTTTACACATTCTGCAGTTAATGAAAAGTAACCATCACTTGAATGATACTTTACACATTCTGCAGTTAATGAAAAGTAACCATCACTTGAATGATACTTCACACATTCTGCGGTAAGTGTGCCACCGCAGCAAACTTTGCTGCACACGACCCCATTCAATTCTATCTGTCTGTTTGTGCGTCTGTGTGTCTGTCCGTCTGTCTGTTCTCCGTTTTCTCCGTTTCTGTCTGTGTCTGTCTGTCTGTCTGTCTGTCTCTCTCTCTCTCTCTCTCTGTCTCTCTCTCTCTCTCTCTCTCTCTCTCTCTCTCTCTCTCTCTCTCTCTCTCTCTCTCTCTCTCTCTCTCTCTCTCTCTCTCTCTCTCTCTCTCTCTCAGTGCGTGCTTGCATGTGTGCGAGCATTTTTTATCCCCTTTCCCCCCTCCCCTTTGCCCTCACTATGACGCCTTTACTGTCACCTTTACCTTCTAGTTCTGATGTGATTATAGTGTTAAAAAAGGCCGCACTATGTTCAATATCATACACAGTGCCTGATGGAGTCAGTGATTGTTCAGCGGGCAAGTACGGGTCATCCTGTAATTTGAACTGCAGTGAGAACTGTGGTCAGGGACCTGGCAAGAACTTCTGTGACCAGAGTTCTGCAGAATGTTATGATGGTGAGTGAAAGAGTTCTGCAGAATGTGATGATGGTGAGTGAAAGAGTTCTGCAGAATGTTATGGTGGTGAGTGAAAGAGTTCTGCAGAATGTTATGATGGTGAGTGAAAGAGTTCTGCAGAATGTGCTGATGGTGAGTGAAAGAGTTCTACAGAAAGTTATGGTGGTGAGTGAAAGAGTTCTGCAGAATGTTATGGTGGTGAGTGAAAGAGTTCTGCAGAATGTTATGGTGGTGAGTGAAAGAGTTGTGCAGAATGTTCTGGTGGTGAGTGTGAAAGAGTTCTGCAGAATGTTATGACGGTGAGTGAAAGAGTTCTGCAGAATGTTATGATGGTGAGTGAAAGAGTTCTGCAGAATGTTCTGGTGGTGAGTGAAAGAGTTCTGCAGAATGTTATGATGGTGAGTGAAAGAGTTCTGCAGAAGATGGTGGTGTTATGGTGTGTGAGTGAAAGAGTTGTGCAGAATGTTATGGTGGTGAGTGAAAGAGTTCTGCAGAATGTTATGGTGGTGAGTGAAAGAGTTCTGCAGAATGTTATGATGGTGAGTGAAAGAGTTCTGCAGAATGTTATGGTGGTGAGTGAAAGAGTTCTGCCAGAATGTTATGATGGTGAGTGAAGAAAGGATGTTCACAACGAAAGACACTGTGTATTTCTGTTTGCCGATTCCACAACAAACACATGTTCATAAGTCCACATGTACATTCATGAACACTAGTCCAAAGAGATGGAGTGATTGTTGGAGATGTAAATTGGAGGCGCGCGCGCGCGTGCGTGCGTGCGTGCGTGCGCGCGCGCGCGTGTGTTTGTGTGTGTGTGTGTGTGTGTGTGTGTGTGTGTGTGTGTGTGTGTGTGTGTGTTAATGGGCTTACAGGTTTTTCAGATAGTAAACTGCGAAATGTCTTATGTACCTAGTTTATTTTGACGGCAACCTGAATTCTTTTCCGGGATAGAACACTCCAAATTCTTGTAATCGTTCTCCATCTCTTTCTTCTGGTTATCACTATTAGTAACGGTATCATTATTATTATCAATTCTGTTATAGTATTATTGTTATCATCATTATCATGAATGTCACACTGCCCATTGCCATGGCTACGTTATCATGTTACAAATCATGCCTTCTTTGCCATTGCTGCATTATCATGTTACAGATGACATTTTTGGCCATTGTTTACAATATTTTTACCAACACATTGTTGTTTGCACTGGCCATATCTTCATGTCACGGCCTATTCCGTTCTTTGCTACTGTAAAAGTCTCACGTCACAGGTCAGAGCGTTTTTGTCATTGTTACGTCATTATGTTACGAGTAATTGTTTTTTCTTTGCCATCGTAACAACAATCACTTTGTTCTTTCCCATCGTTATGCCATTGCCATTGCCATGTTACACGTCACATTAGCATTGTTACTTCATTATTTATATGTATTACTTTACAGCGTAACACTGGCGACACAAGAAAAAGGAATTAGAAGTCGTTTGATGACAAACCTTTCCTGTTCCAACAACACCTTATCCCTACTGACAAAACAAGTAAAAAGCAAGTAGAAGTCGTTGTATGACAATGCTTACCTGTTCCAACAACGCCTTGTCCCTACTGACAAAACAAAGAGAAAGGAATTAGAAGTCGTTTTATGACAATGCTTACCTGTTCAAACAACGCCTTGTCCCTACTGACAAAACAAAGAGAAAGGCATTAGAAGTCGTTGTATGACAATGCTTACCTGTTCAAACAACGCCTTATCCCTACTGACAAAACAAAGGAAAGGAATTAGAAGTCGTTGTATGACAAACCCTACCTGTTCAAAAACAACGCCTTGTCCCTACTGGCGTGTTCAGACACCGTTATCAAGGACGTTCTCTCACAACACTGTGAGGCAGTAGGAGAGCTGAAGAGGCCTCCAGGCCTGCTGCTGTCTGGGAGTGATGTCCCCTCCACACACTGTGAGGCAGTAGGAGAGCTGACCAGGCCTGTGCTGTCTGGGAATGACGGCCCCTCCACACAAAACGTCGTAACCTTCACTGAAAACAACATCGGTCCCTGACCTTCCGACGTAAGCGGAGAGGCGGGAGAGTGAAATACCATTTGGAGAAGTGGGACAGTGGGACAGTAAAATACCTTTTGGAGAGGCGGGAGAGTGGAATACCATCCGGAGAGGCGGGAGAGTGAAATACCATTTGGAGAGGCGGGAGAGTGAAATACCATCCGGAGAGGCGGGAGAGTGAAATACCATTTGGAGAGGCGGGAGAGTGAAATACCATTTGGAGAGGTGGGAGAGTGAAATACCATTTGGAGCTGTGGAGAGGTCAATAGTTCACTGGTTTAGAATTAACTTCTTTCCCTCATTCTTACATGTTTAAACAAATGCCATATAGCAGCTTGTTCTGTTAATGGCTATCATCACATCTTCCTGTCACAGAGAATACTGCTGCTTGCCATTATTACATTGGCATCTTACAGGGCAGTCTGTTCCATGCTAAAAGGGCAGTCTGTTCCATGCCAAAAGGGCAGTCTGCTCCATGCCAAAAGGGCAGTCTGTTCCATGCCAAAAGGCCAATCTCTTCCATGCCAAAAGGGCAGTCTGTTCCATGCCGAAAGGGCAGTCTGTTCCATGCCAAACGGGCAGTCTGTTACATGCCAAAATGGCAGTCTGTTCTATGCCAAAAGGGCAGTCTGTTACATGCCAAAATGGCAGTTTGTTCCATGCCAAAAGGGCAGTCTGTTCCATGCCAAACGGGCAGTCTGTTCCATGCCAAAAGGGCAGTCTGTTCCATGCCAAACGGGCAGTCTGTTCCATGCCAAAAGGGCAATCTGTTCCATGCCAAAAGGGCAGTCTGTTCCATGCTAAAATGGCAGTCTGTTCCATGCCAAAAGGGCAGTCTGTTCCATGCCAAAATGGCAGTCTGTTCCATGCCAAAAGTACAATTTGTTCCATGCTAAAATGGCAGATTGTTCCATGCCAAAAGGGCAGTCTGTACCATGCCAAAATGGCAGTCTGTTCTATACCAATATGGCAGACTGTTCCATGCCAAAATGGCAGTCTGTTCCATGCTATATCTATATGATCTTGTTACAAGTCATACTGTTCTTTGCCATTTTGAAACGTCATGTCATAGGTCTCCCTCTTCTGTGCCATTATTACATCATCATAATCCAGTTCATATCCTGCTATTGTTTATATCATCATATTCAAGTCCATATTCTGTGCTATTGTTGCATCATCATATGAGAGGATATAGTGCTCGTCACCATTGTTACATATTGTTTTATATGTTACGCATTACGTTACCAGCTTTTACGGTCTAAATGTGACA
Source organism: Conus betulinus (assembly GCA_016801955.1). Lineage (NCBI taxonomy): Eukaryota > Metazoa > Mollusca > Gastropoda > Neogastropoda > Conidae > Conus > Conus betulinus. Next base: position 23,648 of record JADBJO010005234.1, read on the forward strand.
GGTCACTCTATCCTTTGCCATTGTTGCATCATCATATGACAGGTTATACTGCTCATTACCATTGTTACATTATTGTGTTATGTGTTATACTTTTCGTTACCAGTTTTTACAATCTCAATGTGACAGGTCACTCTATTCTTTGCCATTGTTACATCATCATGTTACAGGTTCATCTGTTTTATTCCATTGTTACATTCTCTTGTTGTACATTATGCATTTGTTTGTAGTTGTACCATCATGCTACTATTCTTTACTTTTATGATTGTCTTGCATGGAATTCCGTCCATTCGAGCTCAGAAGGTCGTATTCAGTGTTTATATGTCCAGGGTGTCTTGATGGATGGCACGGGGACCAGTGTTCCACAGCCTGTTCCCCGGGATGTCCCAATCAACAGTGTAGTGAAGAGTCAGGAGAGTGTGGCCCCTGTAACACTGGCTACACAGGAGGCACGTGTACAGGTAAGTGAAAAGTGACCATACAGGAGACAGTTACACCGGCAACTGTGATGTAAAACTGGCAACAGGGAACACAGTGTACAAGTTGCTGTCATGTCACACTGATTGCACTTGACACATGTGTACAGGTAGCTGTCATGATAAACAGTGTGTCCCATGTGACACTGGCTACACAGGAAACATGTGTACACGTGATGCCAGTCATGATACACTGTGTTTCCCATGTGACACTGGCTACACATGAAACATGTGTACAGGTAGTAACTGTCATGATAAACAGTGTGTCCTATGTGACACAGGCTACACATGAAACATGTGTACAGGTAACTGTCATGACAAACAGTGTGTCCCATGTGACATTGGCTACACAGGAAACATGTGTACAGGTAGTAGCTGTCATGACAAACAGTGTGTCACATGTGACACAAGCTACACAGGAAACATGTGTACAGGTAGTAGCTGTCATGACAAACAGTGTGTCACATTGACACAAGCTACACAGGAAACAGAAGAAGGATGTACATGAATCATAAGACAGTGGCATTACCGAACTAATAAAACTGATTACAATGCACAGATGCTTCGTCTTGGTGAAAAGATGGAACGTAGCACAACAATGAACCCATTAGTGTTTGGCTCCATGACAGTGAATCACAATTAATCGGTTGTTGTTGATACCAAGAAATGAGTAGACAGCACTTGACACTGATGGAATTAGCGGACAGCAGTTGACACTGAAGAAATGAGCAGACAGCAGGTGACACTGATGAAATGAGTAGACAGCACATGACATTGATAGAATAAGCGGACAGCAGTTGACACTAAAGAAATGAGTAGACAGCAGTTGACACTGATGAAATGAGTAGACAGCAGTTGACACTGATGAAATGAGTAGACAGCACTTGACATTGATAGAATAAGCGGACAGCAGTTGACACTAAAGAAATGAGTAGACAGCAGTTGACACTGATGAAATGAGTAGACAGCAGTTGACACTGATGGAATTAGCGGACAGCAGTTGACACTGATGGAAATAGCGGACAGCAGTTGACACTGAAGAAATGAGTAGACAGCAGGTGACACTGATGAAATGAGTAGACAGCACTTGACATTGATAGAATAAGCGGACAGCAGTTGACACTAAAGAAATGAGTAGACAGCAGTTGACACTGATGAAATGAGTAGACAGCAGTTGACACTGATGAAATGAGTAGACAGCAGTTGTTAAGTAGACAACACTTGACACTGATGAAATGAGTGGACAACAATTGACGCTGATGAAATAAGTAGACAGCAGCTGACAGTGGTGAAATAAGTAGACAGCAATTGACACTGATGAAATGAGTAGACAGCAGTTGACACAGATGAAATGAGTGGACAGCAATTGACACTGATGAAATGGGTAGACAGCAGTTGACACTGATGAAATGGGTAGACAGCAGTTGACACTGATAAAAGTAAGACAACAATTGACACTGATGAAATTAGAAGACAGCTCCTGGCCTGCAATGGCCAGTAAAGTTACTTTTACGAATTGTGAAGTGTCCAGAAGTACTATATTTTCCAGGAATGTGATGTATATGTGGTATGTTTTACACACATGCTCTCTCTCTCTCTCTCTCTCTCTCTCTCTCTCTCTCTCTCTCTCTCTCTCTCTCTCTCTCTCTCTCTCTCTCTCTCTCTCTCTCTCACACACACACACACATACATACATACATACATACATACATACATACATTGTAATGGTTTTTTAAAACCATTGTATAACTCAACAAGCAAGGAAATACAGTTTTTATAACATTTTGATGTTGTAGATTTTTATCCATCTATAGATGAAGAGCTGCTCGCGAAAGCTGTAAAATTTGCCAACAAATACAATGAAATATCAGGGTTAGAAAATGGAAATCATTTTCCATACAAAGAAAACTTTACTCCACAGCAAAAACGAGACTTGTACCAAGAATACCAGGAAAAGTTCAACTTTTGACGTTACAATGGGATCGTATGATGGTGCCGAAAACATGTGAACTTGTCGGACTATTTACGCTATCTAACATTCAACAACAACTTTGGAAAACAAATTGGAGACTATAAGCTTGCTGTAGGTTCATTTTGAGAAGCATTTATTTATTCCCCATTCACCCACTCAAGCACATACTGTCAGTTAGGCAGAATCACCTACCACTGCAGATATGAAGGCTTACCACCCCCCTATTTCTACAGTCTGAGACATAAGAGCAAGCTTTGTTTATAATTCAATATTTCTTGCAGTCATTGCAACACCTGGCTGCTCTGTAAGTTGCTGGAACGGTGCTCGGTACTTATCCTTGGAATTTATTGTTTTCATTATATATATATATATACATATATATATATATATATATATATATATATATATATATATATATATATATATATATATAATGAAACATATTGACACATGAAACATATTTCATTATATATATATATATATATATATATATATATATATATATATATATATATATGTGTGTGTGTGTGTGTGTGTGTGTGTGTGTGTGTGTGTGTCTGTGTCTGTGTGTGTGTGTGTGAGAGAGAGAGAGAGAGAGAGAGAGAGAGAGAGAGAGAGAGAGAGAGAGAGAGAGAGAGAGAGAGAGAGAGAGAGAGATCATAATTATGTTCTAATTTTGCATGTTCTGTTTAACAAAATGCAAGGGAACGAATTCTCTCAGTCCGCAGCAACAATTACGTTCCCTGGCAGTAATTCAACATTGTTTTCACACCGCAAATGAATGAAAGGACAGATCGAAAAGATGTGTGTTCGAGCTTGGCAGAATCTTGGTTTTTTCGTGTTTGCATTTTGTTTACTTGTCTGTGAACGTGATCACAAAACAACAGCTGGTCCAATTTTACGCATAATTTTCGTCAACAGATCAAGTGTGATGTGAGAACTAACTCGATATATCTTGGTGTGGAATCAGAGTACGATCTGGTTCAGACCGTGGATTTAAATTCAACCCACCAGATCTACAATAACATAGTGTAAATGAAGTGCGTGACTCAAGATTGATCCCATTAAATCATGGTTCAGAGTTCTGGTTCTATGCACATTACTGATAAGATCGTTCAGACTTTACTGTTCCTAGTTTAAAATGTTCTATGGGGTACCATATTTTCACAGAATAGTCACATTTTCAATTATATGAACGTTGGTATTTTGTGTTTTCTGCTTGTTCTCTTATAAGAAGAATGAACACGGGGAATAACACGTGCAGTCTGTGCAGAAAATTACTTCCCCTGATGGAACGATGTTGTTTTCAATCGTGAACTGTCAGAGAAGGTGGATCCATAATTCGTTCATTCTTGGCAGAAGAAATGTACTGTCCCTTGTACGTATGTAGTTGTAGAAGTATTTGTTTGTCATGTGCTGCTCCTTGTACTATGTAGTTGTAGAAGTTGTGTGAGGAGAACCATGAAAATCCGCTGACAGCGAAAGAGAGGAGTCTTACGCCGTGATTAGTCTCTGCTCATGCGTGCAAAAAGTGTGTTACGGAAAATAAGTTATGTTGTCTTCTACTTTCAGATTGTCAATGCAAATACTACCAGATGTTATCTTTTATTTTCAGATTATCAAGACAAATGCTACCAGATGTTGTCTTCTACTTTCAGATTGTCAACACAACTACTGCCAGATGTTCTCTTCTATTTTCAGATTGTCAAGACACCTACTACCAGACCAACAATGGCATATGCACCTCGTGCAGCTCTAACTGCCAGTCACAGAGCTGTACCAGTCCAACAGGCAGATGTAACGGTCAGTCGGTGATGGGTTCTTTTTACTTTTTTTTCTTGCTTTGTTGTTGTAATCAAATCTCTTTCGCCTTTGCCCGGTTTCGTAAGTTCTCTATAATCCAGTTTGTTATGGACAAATAAAACATTTAATGATAAGTGTCTGCAGAAGTGTCGTCATCTAAATGTGTGTGGGTGCATGCCTCTACTTTAGTTTATACACACACGCTCACGTGTGTGTGTGCGTGCGTGCGTGCGTGCGTGCGCGCTCACGTGTGTGCGTGCGTGCGTGCGTGTGGAATCGTATCTCACAAAGAGTATGCGAGAGAATACTTTCAATAGGACTTGAATTATTTTGGAATCAATCTACGACATCAGAAAACGTGCTGTATGCAATCGTTAAAGAACTTGGGGCTTGGTAACATAAATTCAATTCACGGGAATAGCCGCCCTCTCTTATGTCAGAAACAGAATATGTCATTACTGTCTTTCTAAGATAGTGTATAGCTGAAAAACAGCATGCAAGGTGCTATGCATTTGCAACGGACTCTTAGTGTCCATGTGTGTGTGTGTGTGTGTGTGTGTGTGTGTGTGTGTGTGTGTGTGTGTGTGTGTGTGTGTGTGTGTGTGTGTGCGTGCGTGCGTGCGTGCGTGCCTGCGTGCGTGCGTGCCTGCGTGTGTGCGTGTGTGTATGTGTGAAATCATTGCTAAGAGCTATGTTTTCATGTGATTCAAAACATTATACCGTGCCCCATCCTCGTCGTCAACAACAGCAGTGAACACAGTGACAGCTGTCCTGTTGTCACTCCATGAAAACACCATCAACCACAGCAGGTATGTTGCCTGACAGCTGTCCTGTTGTCACTCCAAGAAAACAACCACCACCACAGCAGGTATGTTGCCTGACAGCTGTCCTGTTGTCACTCCATGAAAACAACAACCACCACACAGCAGGTATGTTGCCTGACAGCTGTCCTGTTGTCACTCACTCCATGAAAACAACATCAACCACAGCAGGTATGTTGCCTGACAGCTGCCTTGTTGTCACTCCATGAAAACAACAACCACCACAGCAGGTATGTTGCCTGACAGCTGTCCTGTTGTCACTCCATGAAAACAACATCAACCACAGCAGGTATGTTGCCTGACAGTTGTCCTGTTGTCACTCCATGAAAGCAACAACAACCACAGCAGGTATGTCGAATGACAGCTGTGCTGTTGTCTCAGGCTGTGTTGACTGACAGCTGTCCTGTGTCTCAGGCGGTGTTGACTGACAGCTGTGAAGTGTTTCAGGCTGGTGTTGACTGACAGCTGTCCTGTGTCTCAGGCTGTGTTGACTGACAGCTGTGTTGTTGTCTCAGGCTGTGTTGACTGACAGCTGTGCTGTGGCTCAGGCTGTGTTGAGTGACAGCTGTGCTGTTGTCTCAGGCTGTGTTGACTGACACTTGTGCTGTGTCTCAGGCTGTGTTGACTGACAGCTGTGTTGTTGTCTCAGGCTGTGTTGACTGAAAGCTGTGCTGTTGTCTCAGGCTATGTTGACTGACAGCTGTGTTGTGTCTCAGGCTGTGTTGGCTGACAACTTTGTTGTTGTTTCAGGCTGCGTTGACTGAGAGCTGTGCTGGTGGGTCTGGCTGTGTTGACTGTGACATCTGTGCTGTGTCTCAGGCTGTGTTGACTGACAGCTGCGCTGTGTCTCAGGCTGTGTTGACTGTGACATCTGTGCTGTGTCTCAGGCTATGTTGACTGACAGCTGTGCTGTGTGTCTCAGGCTGTGTTGACTGACAGCTGTGCTGTTGCCTCAGGCTGTGTTGACTGACAGCTGTGCTGTGTCTCAGGCTATGTTGACTGACAGTTGTGCTGTGTCTCAGGCTGTGTTGACCGACGGCTGTGCTGTTGGGGCAGGCTGTGTTGACTGACAGCTGTGCTGTGTCTCAGGCTGTGTTGACTGACAGCTGTGCTGTTGGGTCAGGCTGTGTTGACTGACAGCTGTGCTGTGTCTCAGGCTGTGTTGACTGACAGCTGTGTTGTTGTCTCAGGCTGTGTTGACTGACAGCTGTGCTGTGTCTCAGGCTGTGTTGACTGACAGCTGTGCTGTGTCTCAGGCTGTGTTGACTGACAGCTGTGCTGTGT
>JADBJO010005234.1:35000-50000 GCA_016801955.1 Conus betulinus
GCCATAAAGTGTATGCAGAATATCAAGCATTTGACGGTGAAGCTGTGAACGGGCAGGCAGTATGCTGTCGGGCCTGAGGGAAAGGGCTAAAGGTACAGCCAGAGCTGAATGACTGAGGGAAAAGGCGAAAGGTACAGCCAGAGCTGAATGACTGAGGGAAAGGCTAAAGGTACAGCCAGTGCTGAATGACTGAGGGAAAAGGCTAAAGGTACAGCCAGAGCTGAATGACTGAGGGAAAGGCTAAAGGTACACCAAGTGCTGAATGACTGAGGGAAAAGGTTAAAGGTACAGCCAGAGCTGAATGACTGAGGGAAAGGGCTAAAGGTACAGCCAGTGCCGAATGACTGAGGGAAAGGGCTAATGTACAGCCAGTGCTGAATGACTGAGGGAAAGGGCTAAAGGTACAGCCAGTGCCGAATGACTGAGGGAAAGGGCTAATGTACAGCCAGTGCTGAATGACTGAGGGAAAGGGCTAAAGTACAGCCAGTGCTGAATGACTGAGGGAAAGGGCTAATGTACAGCCAGTGCTGAATGACAGAGGAAAGGGCTAAAGGTACAGCCAGAGCTGAATGACTGAGGGAAAGGGCTAAAGTACAGCCAGTGGTGAATGACTGAGGAAAAGGGCTAAAGTACAGCCAGTGCTGAATGACAGAGGAAAAGGGCTAAAGGTACAGCCAGAGCTGAATGACAGAGGAAAAGGGCTAAAGTACAGCCAGTGCTGAATGACTGAGGGAAAGGGCTAAAGTACAGCCAGTGCTGAATGACTGAGGAAAAGGGCTAAAGTACAGCCAGTGCTGAATGACAGAGGAAAAGGGCTAAAGGTACAGCCAGAGCTGAATGACTGAGGGAAGGGCTAAAGGTACAGCCAGTGCTGAATGACAGAGGAAAAGGGCTAAAGGTACAGCCAGAGCTGAATGACTGAGGGAAAGGGCTAAAGGTACAGCCAGTGCTGAATGACAGAGGAAAAGGGCTAAAGGTACAGCCAGAGCTGAATGACTGAGGGAAAGGGCTAAAGGTACAGCCAGGGCTGAATGACAGAGGGAAAGGGCTACAGTACAGCCAGAGCTGAATGACTGAGTGCAAGTATGGGTCAGACAGCAGACAGCTGCATTAGAGTGGTCAGTGACGTGGCTGATGCTACTGATTCCCAGACATCAACATCTTCTGTTCAAAAGCCAGTCTGATGAATATTTTGGCGAGCATTTACGTGATTGTACATTCTGTGAAAAAACTGGTTACATGCTCGTTGTTTCTGTCACACACACACACACACACACACGCACGCACGCACGCACGCACGCACGCACACACACGCGCACACACACACACACACACACACACACACACACACACACACACACACACACACACACACACACACACACACACACACATATGGTTGTATATTTCACATTTCAGAGTGTCCTGACAACTTCTACGAGCGACCGAACGAACAACATAGGATGTGACAATTGCACGTGGAGCTGTCAATCAGGAACAGTGTGTGACAAGACCACGGCCACTGTCCTGTCTGTCCACCCCGGCAAACAGGGTCATCACTGTGATGAAGGTACAGTAAATACACCTCGAACAGTTATCACTGTGATGAAGGTACAGCGAATACACCATGAACAGTCATCACTGTGATGAAGGTACAGTGAATACACCATGAACAGTCATCACTGTGATGAAGGCACAGTGAATACACCATGAACCGTCATCACTGTGATGAAGGTACAGTGAAAATACCATGAACAGTCATCACTGTGATTAAGGCGCAGTGAACACACCATGAACAGTCATCACTGTGATGAAGGCGCAGTGAACACACCATGAACAGTCATCACTGTGATGAAGGCACAGTGAACACACCATGAAGTCAGGAATGATAATCCATGGTGACAGCAGATCCTCACAACGCTGCGGGGAATCCACTGGGTTGTAAACTGAAATAAGACAGAATCACAGGCAGAGTTGGGAGTGATGCGGTGACAATGAGGTTGACACACACAAAGCAGACTATGAAGCACTCCCGAAGAAGCATAGATAAATGACAGCAGAAGTGCTGTGACGACCACTTGGGTAATCAGGGACCTCTGCATCCCTTTATCTTCAGCCATGCGCCACGAGGTGCTAAACCCAGCACAGTCCATGGCACAGTGTCATGCGTGAATGATCAATCGATCTCTGGTTCTTTCAGCTATGCTGTTTAGATGTACGCATTGCCTGAATAATTAGATAAATTAAGCTTTACACATTTGATATACGAAGCTCTGTCAAATCAGTCCAAGCGATTCATGATTCTCAGTATATTTTCGCTGTACTTCATTAATGGGTTCACAGCTTGAACGAAGTGGCGAAGTCCCAGTGTTGTTAATGCACTGTCTAATTGAAGGTGGAGGCTGTGGCGTGGGTGGAAACTTTGAAAGTTGTTGTTATTAGTTGTTTGCTTGTTTGGCAGCAAAAAAGAAGTCCCTAGAAGTAGCCATGGCTGTATTGTGTGCAGACTGTGAGCCACGAAGGTACGGACAGAACTGCACAGGCCAGTGTGGCCATTGTCTCCACGACCACCAAAACGATTCCTGTGAGGCGGTGTCAGGGAACTGTACCTACGGCTGTCAGGACGGATGGCTGACCACCCTGTGTGATCAAGGTAACGTGTCTTTGACTTAACAACACTGTGGGAACCGAACACAAAATGCCTTTGACTTTACATCACTGTGGGAACCCAACATAACGTGTCTTTGACTTTACAACACTGTGGGAACCGAACACAAAATGTCTTTGACTTACAACACTGTGGGAACCGAACACAAAATGTCTTTGACTTCACAACACTGTGGGAACTGAACGTAACGTGTCTTTGACTTTCTAACACTGTGTGAGCCGAAAATAACGTGTCGTTGACTTTACAACACTGTGGGAACCCAACATAACGTGTCGTTGACTTTACAACACTGTGGGAACCCAACATAACGTGTCGTTGACTTTACAACACTGTGGGAACCCAACATAACGTGTCTTTGACTTTCTAACACTGTGTGAGCGGAAAATAACGTGTTGTTGACTTTACAACACTGTGGGAACCCAACATAACGTGTCTTTGACTTTACAACACTGTGGGAACCCAACATAACGTGTCTTTGACTTTCCAACACTGTGGGAACCGAACACTAAAATGGTTTTGACTTTACAACACTGTGGGAACTGAACGTAACGTGTCTTTGACTTTTCACTGCAATGTTTGTGCCAAGGGCATCATGTCTTTGTCTTTATGACACTGTTTATATTGAAGGCAAATTGTCTTTTTTTTCAGTATGTTGGCTGTACTCTGTAATCTGGATTTTGCCATGACTGGACCTAAAGATACCTTACTTTTTTTTTTTTTTTAACCAAACTATTGAAAATATTGTTTGTTTTTCAGCACAACTTTTATTAACTGAAGTGAAAATAGTTTCAAAGTGAGGTAAGTGCAGGCGAAAATTGAAACAAAATGGAAAGAAATGTTACTGTAATTCCACTGGACCAAAGAAATACTACTGTAATTCCACTGGACCAAAGAAATATTACTGTGATTCCACTGGACCAAAGAAATATTACTGTAATTCCACTGGACCAAAGAAATACTACTGTAATTCCACTGGACCAAAGAAATATTACTGTGATTCCATGGACCAAAGAAATATTACTGTGATTCCACTGGACCAAAGAAATGTTACTGTAATTCCACTGGACCAAAGAAATATTAGTGTAATTCCAATGGACCAAAGAAATATTACTGTGATTCCAATGGACCAAAGAAATATTACTGTGATTCCAATGGACCAAAGAAATATCACTGTAAATCCACTGGACCAAAGAAATATTACTGTAATTCCACTGGACCAAAGAAATATTACTGTGATTTCACTGAACCAAAGAAATATTACTATGATTCCAATGGACCAAAGAGATATTACTGTGATTCCACTGGACCAGAGAGATATTACTGTAATCCCACTGGGGCCAAACATATATTACTGTAATCCCACTGGACGAAAGAGATATAACTGATTCCACTGGACCAAAGAAATATTACTGTAAATCCGCTGGACCAAAGAAATATTACTGTGATTCCACTGGACCAAAGAAATATTACTGTAATTCTACTGGACCAAAGAAATTACTGTGATTCCACTGGACCAAAGAAATGTTACTGTAATTCCACTGGACCAAAGAAATGTTACTGTGATTCCACTGGACCAAAGAAATGTTACTGAAATTCCACTGGACCAAAGAAATGTTACTGTAATTCCACTGGACGAAAGAGATATTACTGTGATTCCAGTAGACCAAAGAAATATTACTGTAAATCCGCTGGACCAAAGAAATATTACTGCGATTCTACTGGACCAAAGAGATAAACACATTACTGACGAATTTTACAGCAGACTTCTCAAGACCTCATTCTCTGAAGATGCATTTGAACTGATTCTGCATTTAGTCAGTATCTTTCCTGTTGTATTATTTGACTTGAGATGTTTCGTTAGATTATTTTATCTTCATTATATTCAGGATTTAAAGATGTGTGCATTCTTTAATTTGATTTTCGAGGTATTTAAAACTTTGTTTTAAAACTGGCTGAGTTATAAACATCGTTGAAGAAAAATGGGATCTTGTTTTAGACCACCTGAAGTAAGATGGTGAATCAGGGGTCCTAAGCAAAGCAGTGGTCACGGAACAAGATCACATGCACTTGCTCTAAACATAGGCGTGTTGATAAATCGTATGAGGACTTCACAAACGACCTGTATGAATAACAGCCATGTAAGCATTGCCCAGAGATTGGTATAGACATCTTCATTTCTCAAGTCTGCTTTTTGGCTTGGTATACAGTACATGCTAGTGATGCTAGTGTTGTGGATTGTGTACCACAGCACATTCCAGTGATGCTAGTGTTGTGGATTGTGTACCACAGTACATTCCAGTGATGCTAGTGTTGTGGAGTGTGTACTACAGCACATTCCAGTGATGCTGGTGTTGTGGATTGTGTACCACAGCACATTCCTGTGATGCTAGTGTTGTGGATTGTGTACCACAGTACATTCCAGCGATGCTAGTGTTGTGGATTATGTACCACAGCACATTCCGGTGATGCTAGTGTTTTGGTGGATTGTTTCAGAATGTGCGGACGGCCGTTGGGGGGCTGACTGTGTGGAGACGTGTGGTCAGTGCAGGGGCGGAGGTGTGTGTAGAAAGGACAATGGACGGTGCCCGCTGTGTGAACCAGGGTGGTACCCGCCACTATGTTACACACGTAAGCATCATCATAACAACTGAGACGTTTGCATATTTTTTTTCTCTTGAATGTTTTCATTCCTTTAGCCTCTTTCATATGTAATACTGTGTCTGTTTAATTAAGAACCTTTCTGGTCAAACTTCAAGAAACAAGTAGTGTATATATGTGTGTGTGTGTGTGTGTGTGTGTGTGTGTGTGTGTGTGTGTGTGTGTGTGTGTGTGGCAAGATGTACCCTTCATGTTTAGTAGCTGCAGAAATCTCTTCAATAGATCTGAACTCCGGAAAGATCTGAATGCTTTCAATCGATACTGATCTAATTATTCAATGTTTTCAATGCATTGATTGTGGTTTAATTATGTACCGTTTTGAATGCATAGGTACCTGTCTAATTATTCGGTGTTTTGAGTACAGTTTACAAACGAAAACATTCTAAAGGAAAAGCAAAGTGATAATTCGTACATCGATTAGAAAAATACCTCTCTGTACCCATTGAAGTCACAAGGCTACGCTAGTCCCTTTCTCTACAATGCTTACCTCACTGCCTTGCCGTGTGCAGTATGTTGTCAGTGAACTGCAGTGTTTACCTCACTACCTTGCTGTGTGCAGCATGTTGTCAGTGTTTACTCAATACCTTGCCGTGTGCAGTATGTTGTCAGTGTTTACCTCACTACCTTGCCGTGTGCAGTATGTTGTCAGTGTTTACCTCACTACCTTGCTGTGTGCAGCATGTTGTCAGTGTTTACCTCACTACCTTGCCGTGTGCAGCATGTTTGTCAGTGTTTTACCTCAATACCTTGCCGTGTGCAGTATGTTGTCAGTGTGTTTACCTCACTACCTTGCTGTGTGCAGCATGTTGTCAGTGTTTACCTCACTACCTTGCTGTGTGCAGTATGTTGTCAGTGTTTACCTCACTACCTTGCTGTGTGCAGCATGTTGTCAGTGTTTACCTCACTACCTTGCCATGTGCAGCATGTTGTCAGTGTATACCTCACTACCTTGCCGTGTGCAGTATGTTGTCAGTGAACTGCAGTGTTTCTACCTCACTACCTTGCTGTGTGCAGCATGTTGTTAGTGTTTACCTCACTACCTTGCTGTGTGCAGCATGTTGTCAGTGTTTACCTTACTGTGTGCAGCATGTTGCAGTGTTTACCTCACTACCTTGCTGTGTGCAGCATGTTGTCAGTGTTTACCTTACTGTGTGCAGCAAGTTGTCAGTGTTTACCTCACTACCTTGCTGTGTGCAGCATGTTGTCAGTGTGTACCTCACTACCTTGCTGTGTGCAGCATGTTGTCAGTGTCTACCTTACTGTGTGCAGCAAGTTGTCAGTGTCACCTCACTACCTTGCTGTGTGCAGCATGTTGTCAGTGTTTTACCTCACTACCTTGCTGTGTGCATGTTGTCACTGTTAACCTCACTACCTTGCTGTGTGCAGCATGTTGTCAGTGCTTACCTCACTACCTTGCTGTGTGCAGCATGTTGTCAGTGTTTACCTCACTACCTTGCTGTGTGTGCAGCATATTGTCAGTGTATACCTCACTACCTTGCTGTGTGCAGCATGTTGTCAGTGTATACCTCACTACCTTGCTGTGTGCAGCATGTTGTCAGTGTATACCTCACTACCTTGCTGTGTGCAGCATGCCAGGAAGGGGCTGGTATGGAAACAACTGCTCCCAGCAGTGTGGGAGGTGTAAGGATGACGTCACCTGCAAGAGGACCACAGGCCACTGTCCTGACTGTGCCACAGGAAGACAGCCTCCCCTCTGTCATGCAGGTGCCTCTGTTTACTGGCCTCTAAGCAGGCCTCGGTTGGCCCAACATTTTGTTTCCCAGGAAATCCATATGCAGTTTCTCTTTTCTGCGTAGTTGCATGGTGACCCCATCCCGTTTGTATTTCTGATGTCCGCCTTTCCAGGCCCTTCCTCTGTCCTTGTTGTTTTAGGTCTTCACCATCCTCCCTTAGACAATCAAAACCCTAAATGTTTGTGATCAGGTTTATTTTTGATTGTTCGTTTGTCACTTTCCTTAGGTGATTAATGATGAGCATATGTAGTACTTTTCTAGTTTGCTTGGTACTCAGAGGGCATACGTAAACCTACACTGAGTGGTTCCTTCGTGTGATACTTGACACCCCCACACCCATCCACTCCTTCACCCACCCTCTTGTACAAATCGTACAAACACACATAACCCTGTGTACGGTCCCCCCCCCCCCCCCCTTCATCCTTCCTCTCTCTCCCTTTGTCTCACAAGTGGCAATAATGTTTACACTGCCATCACATCCTAGTCCTCTCCCTTTCCTTGCCATCTCAAACTCCTCACCCCCTCCCTCTTCCCGCAGTTGAAGTCGCAGTTGAAGTCGCCGGCAGCTTGGCTTTAGCAACAATGTTAGGGAAAGAAAGATCACGTGACTTTTGATGCATGTAGCCCGCTTCACTCACTCTCTTCTCACCTCCCTTAGCTGAATGCGCATTCCCTCTGCTAGATCAGAGAGAAACTGATGAACCTCCTTCTTCTCTACCCCCTTTTCCCACCCTATTCACCACCCTCACGATGACTGCTGTGTACGTGGCTCATGAATGACTCAATTATGTTAAAAACGTTTTGTCAATTGGCGTGTGCTGACATTGCTGCTATAAATTCAAACCCCAATGGCTAAGGAAGTAGATGCTCGAATTTTTCTATTCTGTCTTACCACTGTAAGAGGTGGGGGAGGACCGAATCTCCTCCTTTCTTCTTCCATTGTCTTTTGTGGCACAAAGCCAACTGGTAGCGGAATAGAAAGTTTAGCCTCCAAAAAGGGGAAACTCCCAGGGTGCATGGTGGTATAGCGAGTTTAGCCTCCCGAAAGGGGAAACTCGCAGGGTGCAATGTGGAATAGATAGTTTAGCCTCCAAAAAGGGGAAACTCCCAGGGTGCAATGTGGAATAGATAGTTTAGCCTCCAAAAATGGGAAACTCACAGGATGCAATGTAGTATAGAGAGTTTAGCCTCCAAAAAGGGGAAACTCCCAGGGTGCGATTCACTGCTTCCTCAGACCAGCTGTAGGTGAAACAACCCAGTGTAGCCACAAAGACAACATAGGTACACGGAGAATGTGAAAGTTATATCACCCACTCTGATCCAGTCTAAGGTTCACTGATCTCCTAGAAATGTAAGTTGAAACTATATCTATCAATCTCTCTCTCTCTCTCTCTCTCTCTCTCTCTCTCTCTCTCTCTCTCTCTCTCTCTCTCTCTCTCTCTCTCTATATATATATATATATATATATATATATATATATATATATATATATATATATATATATATATATATATATATATATATTAATGCATGTGTTCTTATCTGTATCTGTGTGTGTGTTGACAACGTTCTAAGAACTGTTAGATCAACTGAATATACACTGGCTTCAGTGATTTATTAGGAAACTATGATGGACTCTAGCAAAGAACAGGTCAAATCCCTCACAGCAAAGAACAGGTCAAATATCGCACGGGAAAGAACTGGTCAAGTCTCACATGGCAAAGAACAGGTCAAATCTCACACGGCAAAGAATATGTCAAGTCTCACATGGTAAAGAACATGCCAAATCTCACATGGCAAAGACAGGTCAAATCTCCCATGTCTGATTCAAAGCCCAGTCCACTGCAGAGGGTCATATCTTTGCAGTCGCCATAGCAACGTGAATGAAGAAATAAAGACACAGAGTACGTTATGGAAACGTCGCACATAGTTTTCTTATGAATTAAACAATGGTATATACCAAGTAATTTTTTTCTACATATATTGAAAAAAAAAGATTGCAGACATTTAAAGGACAGATGTCTTGTTTGTAAAGTGGCTGCACAAACCACGGAACTGCGATTCGTGCTATGGTTGACTCATCCTTCTGGAATTAACCAGCAATATCTTCTTAGTGCCCCCCCCCCCCCCCCCCCCCCCCCGGATTTCTCCCCTCCACACAAGTACTTTCTCCCTAACACTCCTCCACCTTCCTCACACACACTTTTCACGTGTTAATAAGGGCTGCAGCATAAGCCAGGATGATTATGGTACTTATATTGAAGTTATCAATATTGTTGCTTTTTAACGTCCTCGTGGTTGATTGTGTTTACTTTTGATACAGTTGAAATGCCGTTTTGTAAGTAGTAATTAACACCTACGCCAGGATTCAAACCACAGTGCCAAGAATATCCATGATGACTTCAGAAAGTTCTGGACGGTCTCTCGACGCGAAACGCCATATAGTCAAGTTGCCACCCACAGTGCAATACTGGAAATGGGAGAAATCAGATGTCGAAATAGACCAAAAACTGGATTTGATGAAAGGAAAGAGCACACTGGGGCACAAAACTAGCCACATGTGGAGACACTAGCCACATGTGGAGACACTAGCCACATTTGGAAACACTAGCCACTTTTGGAAACACTAGCCACATTTGGAGACATTAGACACATTTGGAAACACTGGCCACATTTGGAAACACTGGCCACATGTGGAAAACACTAGCCACATTTGGAAACACTGGCCACATGTGGAAATACTAGCCACATTTGGAAACACTAGCCACATTTGGAGACACTAACCACATATGGAAACACTAGCAGCATTTGGAGACATTAGCCGCGTTTGGAAACACCAGCCACATTTGGAAACTCTAGCCACACATTTTGAAACACCAGCCTGATTCGGAAACACTAGCCGCATTTGGAAACACTAGACACATTTGGAAACACTAGCCACATTTGGAAACACTGGCCACATGTGGAAACACTGGCCACATTTGGAAACACTGGCCACATGTGGAAACACTGGCCACATTTGGAAACACTGGCCACATGTGGAAAACACTAGCCAAATGTGGAAACACTAGTCCATGGAATGAGACAACCAGAACTGAAGACACCTCCTCAACAATGCAGATGACAGCGAGAGATGAAGAGAACATCCCAAATAAAAAGAAGACTCTCTACAAAGAGATGAAGACTGCCTCAGAACCTGTGAATAAGGGCCAAAGAAGCTCTTGGACCTAAAAGCATAACACAGTGCCGTCAGCAAAACGTAGTCATTAAGAAGGAGAAGGAACAAAGACAAAACCCAAGATTGCTCTTCAAAGACTTTTTCCAGTTTTGCCATAACATTCGAGCAGCCAGAATCTGGGACACTCGTTGTGGACAAAGAAACCCTTGAGCAGCATCTCAGGAAACATATTACCACCCTCAGAGTGAAGCACCACTTGAAGTCCAGGATTTGGTGCAGCTTGCAGTGCCAGAGAAACAGCCCAGTGACAAACCACTGGATGAGGTAAAGACAGTGGTTAAGAAAACCAGAGCCACAATATGTCCCAGTGTCCTTGAGTGGCTCCATAGAATTATAAGGTCAGCATGGAGGAACTTGAAGATCAGCGATCAATGGATGCCAGCTGATGGAATGCACATGAAGATCAGCGATCCATGGATGCCAGCTGATGGAATGCACATTCCCATAGTGAAAAACTCGAGTGACGTCAACCAGTTTGACCAGTATTACTTCTGAACGTCAAGGGGGAAAATTGTCTTCCTCATCATGAGACTGACTGACTGAATACCTGAGTCCTTGGATTTGTCAGTCCAGAAAGCAGGCATCCCACGCATCTCTGGCTGTGCAGAACATGCCCCTGTAATTTGGGAAGGAATCCAAAGAGAAAGGAGACCTCGATCTGGCAAATGTTTATGGATCAGTTCCACCCAGAATCATTCAACAGGTCATAGAACGCACCATGTTCCAATGAAAATCAGAGAAATGCTGAGGAAGTACTTTCATGTGTTCTCAACAAGCAATTCCACAACGAAATACGCAACAGATTGGATCAATCTGAAAACTGCCATAGCAGTGGACTGTGCAATTTCTCCAACACTATTCACGTTGGCAAAGGAGGTCACCTTGATAGCTGTCATGAGCTGTGCAGGTTCAACAGATCGAAGAAACGAAGACCAAATGTGGCCTCTAAAAGCCTTCATGGCTGACACAATGATGCTTTTTACCAGGGAAGTTGAGACACACACAATACTGAAGCTAATTTCAAGCCAAAGAAATCACGAAGCTGTTCCTTGCGGGTAGGAAATGTAGTTTAAACAGTCAAGCTCACCATAGCCAAACAAGCCATTCCAACTGTAGCAGAACATTGTCAAGTGTCTTGGGAGGTGATATGACCACTGCTTGAAGGACACAAAGTAGAAAGAGGAAACGAAACAAATGGCAGAAGAAGCCTGCAGGTAATCAACAAGTGTGGGGGTTCCCTGGCAAATACTAGGCTTGTTCGCAGTTCATGGTGATCCCGAAACTTCCGTGTCCTCTACTGATACATGACACCGGGGATCAAAGGAGGCCAAATCAACACATGCTCCAAGAAATGGCCTGCACGATGTCAGCACTGGCACCGTGGGATCAAAGGAGGCCCAAATCAACAAATGCTCCAAGAAATGGCCTGCACGATGTCAGCACTGGCACCGTGGGATCAAAGGAGGCCAAAATCAACACATGCTCCAAGAAATGGCCTGCTGTCCCCACCTGCTGTCACTGATGATGCACTGAACTGCCGCCCAGCAAAGCTGAAGTTTCCTCTAAAATCATCCCTGAGGACTACAACGTGGATAAAGCAAGGTTGATAACCATGTCTGAGGACTCCTAAGACAATGCTGTAAAGTCAGTCCGGCCCAGGCTAAAGACTGGCAGAAAATGGACGATGCAGGAGGCAGTGGGCGTGGCAAAGGAAAACCTCAAGTTCAGGGAAATAACAGGACACACACAGACCAACAGACAGGGGTTTACGTCAACATAAAAGGGAACGCGAAGAGAGACATAGTAATAGAGGATGGTTTACTGGATAGAGCAGATGACTGGGAATGCACAGCAGACCGTCCAGAATGGGAAAGCAATCCAGACATCAAAAGAAAATGATGGCACGAGGCCGGATACTGTCTTGTTCAGAGATGTTCCACCTTATGTGATCTTGGAATTTATGAGAGATTGAAATTTGTCATTTGATCAAAGATTTTACGGAAGAAAGACTTTTAACGAAGTTTCCGGTGTTTTTAGAAGGTGCGTTTTAAAGGATTGTGTGTGGGTGATTTTTTTTTAAAATTGACTTGCGGTTGACTTCAACGTGATGAAAGACCTGATGTGGCCCTTTGCGGTCGGCTGCGTTATAGGTAACAATACCATACCTTATCTTACCGTTCTCCATTCGAGTTCATCGAAAGAAAGATTCTGGTCAAACTCACTACTCCATACTAGAGCAAAATGGAGCAAGCTCACATCTAGGAGACTGAGAAATAGATCAGTCTAGCCAGCACCATGAGGAAATCTGGCATCGGGGCCCAAGTCCTCGCCATAGCGGCTGGAACAAGGGAAACTGTAGCCTCATCAGTCATACATGATCTCATGAAACAGCTGGAGCAAGGGAAACTGTAGACTCAGCAGCCATACATGATCTTATGAAATAGCTCTTTTTTTCTGTCCCAACCACTGCGCCACCTCAGGGACAGTGCACCCACGCTGCTCATTCCGACACCCCGTCCACAGCCACAACCCGGTCGGCCCCGCCGCAGCCCCCCGGCACCGGCAATCCACAGGGAGCAGTCAATGTCAAGTCGTCAAGAGGCAACCCACCGGAGGAGACACTGCACTGCTGCCGAGTCACTTCGGTGGTGTTCAGTGGCGCCTGTTCTGATCTAACATACGCAGGACACCACCTACTAAGCCCCCTACTGACGACAATAATTGCTTAGTCGCGGAGCCGGCATCAGTGAGCTCTCCCTCCGGAGGGAGCCACCACGTCCATCCAACGACAGCCCCCATGGACTCGCCGATACCGGTGACCCCGACGGAACCAAACCAAGACCACAGACGTGGAGAGGACACTTCCTTTCATAATATATCCCAGCGTCAATCAGGATCGAGAGATACAGGCACCTGCAGTGTTGGTCAGGAAACTCGACTGTGTGGTGCCAGTCTTCCCAACTGAGTCCGCAGCAAACTCATCTCTGGGTAGGAGCCGGTCGGGGCAGAAAAACCCACATGACACTGATGGGAATCGAACCCACGACCTCCCAGCCGGGAGTCCACGACGCTAACCACTTCGCCACGGCGGCTGGTAAAAGCTTGGAATTTCGGCAAGAAGAGGACCAGAAGCCTGAAACCAATGGAAGAGGTAGCAGAGTTCCAGCTGGGCCTGGTGGAGGAGCAACACAAAGTGAACTTCACAGAGCTCTGTTTGTTTCCAACTTAGAAACAGGTGTCCGTTAATGATGTGGGCAAGACATCCATTTACAAGGCATGGTTTGAGACCTGCAAGCATAAAAAGTTTCAGGTTCGAATCCTGGCAGTGTTAGGAAAAATGAAAAAGAAATGGCAAGCATAGGGGCATCTGGGATTCATGACCTGGATGCGGCCTGGCCCCCCAAGAGTGTAAGGAGTTCAAGGCTGAAACACTGGGGGGGGGGGGGGGTAACAGGGGCTGATGAGGGGGGGGGGGTGTTCTTCTCGGAGGACCTTCTGCTGTCAAGCTCTCTGTAGATTTCTTTCTACTACTCACGAAGTTGCTACTCGGCGGGGGTTCTTTTCATCCGTTTTCTTTCTTTTTGGACCGGCCGTCTATGTGTGATAAATTTACTTTGCTCACATTTTCCTCTGGATTCAAGACACAGATGTAAAATGTGTTTGCTTTGATAGTTTGTATCTCTGCGTGTTTGTCGTTCGATTACCTTCATGCTGCTGTGAATTAGATGGCCTGAAATGCTTTGAACACGGTCAGCAATATTATGACTATGTGTACATTTCTATTAAATTCAATGCTGGGTCAAGAATCAAAACAAGCGGATCTGCCGTGATCACTGTGGTCTGGCAGCTCATCAGGGCCGTTGGAACCATGCAGTGATGCACACTGCACCAGTGGTCTCTGCTCTGATCACCTGGTGGTCTGGCAGCCCATCAGGGCCGTTGGAACCATGCAGTGATGAACGCTGCACACTGGTCTGTGCTGTGATCACCTGGTGGCCTGGCAGCCCATCAGGGCCGTTGGAACCATGCAGTGATGAACGCTGCACACTGGTCTGTGCTGTGATCACCTGGTGGCCTGGCAGCCCATCAGGGCCGTTGGAACCATGCAGTGATGAATGCTGCACACTGGTCTGTGCTGTGATCACCTGGTGGCCTGGCAGCCCATCAGAGCCGTTGGAACCATGCAGTGATGAATGCTGCACACGGGTCTTCACCGCTGATGGTTCCTGGCCAAAGTCAGACGTTCGGCACCGCTCGTTGCGGTTCATTCCACGTGTTGTCTGTACTCCGCTGTCTCTCTCTGTTCTGTCTCCTCTTCCCCTGCGGGCTTCATGGAGGACATCTGTCAGTTCTGTCTCAACTTCACCAGCATGGCTCCATGGAGGACGGTCTGTTCCATCTCCTCTTCCCCTGTGGGCTCCATGGAGGACATCTGTCTGTTCTCTCTCAGCTTCACCAGCATGGCTCCATGGAGGAGGTTGTGCCAGCCTCTGCTTTGCCTTGCCACATCTCCATGACTGTTGAGTTTTCGTAATGAACACAAACACTGTATTTCTCTGAGCACAATACACACCACGAACACTTTATGTCTCTGAACACAATACACTTGTAGCAGAATTTTTTTTTACATGATGAACACGAAAACTGTATTTCCCTGAACACAATACACTTGTAGAATTTTG
>JADBJO010005234.1:52500-57500 GCA_016801955.1 Conus betulinus
CACATGTGAAGAAACTTTTGTGTGGGGAATACGGTGTACAAGTCTGAACTGGAACCATCTCAGTTTAGTATCTGTAGTAGTTTTTAAGAGGTTTTAAAAAGATATCTTTCCACTTGAGTCCAGTATATACAGACGTTCCCACTTAATCACTGCTGCCGGTGTGATTTTAGAACCAAATAGGATCGATTTAACTACTTTGTTGTCTTTCTGGATCAAGGTCCATGTTTTATTTTCCTCATCAATAACATGTGCTATGTCTTCTCTGTAATTGAGAATTTCTTGATATTTTTCTAATAGCTCTGATGATTCCCTCATATGCTAAAAAATTAGTTTTTGTAACGTTTGAGTATTTTACCTTAAAATCATTAAAGGACAGAAAATTTCCATTTACATCCATTACATGGTTAACTTTTGTTACACCTGCTTCTATCCATTCTTTCATGTAGATCACCTTATTGTCCCTTGTTATGTTTACATTATAATGAATATATTCTGACAGGAATTCTTTCATATTTAAAGGTTTACACTTTGAGCAGAACTTTTTATATAGTGTCTAACAACATCAAGCCAGAATGGATTATCGAGTCGTTGGAGTAACACGTTAGCGTACTCGCCTCCGAGCGTTTTCATTTGTTTCATGGCTGGATACAAGGTATATATGAAACTACTAATTCTGGTTCTGGAATATTTAACCGTCTTAACCAGCTAATCTTCAGAGTCTCAAGTAGTATAAATATGTTACTCACTTTTAGTCCTCCATTTTCATATTCTTGATAAATTACTGATTTCTTTATCTTATTATGTTTCCCATTCCATAAGAACTGGAACATTTCAGTTTCTATTTCCTTCAAAAGTTGGCTTGGGGGGTCCGGAAGATTGAGAAACAGATAGGTAAACTGAGAAAGAATAAACATTTTTAATATTGCGATTTTCCCAAAAGGAGTGAGATTTCTTCTTTTTCCATTGTTTTAAGATTTTTTCTGCACGGCTGAAAGCTTTTGACTGTATTTATTTCGACAATTTGGTCTGTATTAGTAGAAATTTTTTATGCCAAGAACCTTAAAGATACCCGGATTCCATTGGAAGTTCCTATCCCTAAAGTATCGAATTTGACTATTTTTTCTACTTCCAATCCACACTAGTTGAGTTTTATCACAATTCATTTTCAAGCCTGACATCTGTGCATATTCATCAAGGATATCTACACCGCTGGATATCTACAGTTGCCTTGAGAGACTGTTCTGAACAGTCTCTCAAGGCAACTGTAGATATCCAGCGGTGATGTTGAAGTGCTTGCCGTCAAGCGGTGGAGTTGAAGAGCTTGCCGTCCAGCGGTGGTGTTGAAGTGCTTGCCGTCAAGCAGTGGAGTTGAAGTGCTTGCCGTCAAGCGGTGGTGTTGAAGTGCTTGCCGTCAAGCGGTGGAGTTGAAGTGCTTGCCGTCTAGCAGTGGTGTTGACTTTTCATCTATATATTTCCCTCCTTCCTCGCCCACCCTGACGCTTTTATCTTGATGTTGCATGTATCCATTATTCATTCGCCCTTTTTGGCGTTTGTCCCACACATTATATTAACTAGTACTGCTGCTGCTGCTATACATCCACTTTTGCTACTGCTGCTACTGTTGCTTCTTCTGTTCTTTCCCTGGCCGTTCCTCTTCCTGTTATTGCTACTAATATTACCGTTGTGACGACAGCGACAACGGCAACGCCTCTTTAAATCGGTTGATGCACAACCTTGTCATTCTGGTTTGCTGTCGCAGAATGTCCTGATGGAACGTACGGTGATGGGTGTAGCCAGAAGTGTGGTAGCTGTGCTCAGCTGAGTGAGTGTCATCATCGCACGGGTCAATGCTCGGGACAGTGCGCTGCTGGTTTTACTGGATCCCACTGTACCGGTGGGTGGATGAGAGCGCGCGCGCGCGCGCGCGCGTGCGTGCGTGCGTGTGTGTGTGTGTGTGTGTGTGCGTGTGTGTGTGTGTGTGTGTGTGTGTGTGTGTGTGTGTGTGTGTACGTGCGTGCGTGCGTGTGTGTGTTTGTGTGTGTTTGTGTGTGTGTGTGTGTGTGTGGATGTGCGGGTAGGTGGTTATGGAGTGTGTGTGCGTGTATGTGTCTAAGAGAGAGAGAGAGAGAGAGAGAGAGAGAGAGAGAGAGAGAGAGAGAGAGAGAGAGATTGTGCACACACATGTGTGGCTGGGTGTTTGTGTGTGATTATATCATTGGGGATTAGATGGAAAGGGGAGGAGATCTTATTTAGAATGTCTGTATCTAGAAAGATTATCTGTCTTTTTAATGTTTAATGTCTAACTATTACAATCATCCTACTGTAACATGTTTGAGAATCTCTCGAACACCAAGAGTTAGGTATTGCGAAAACGCTTCTCCTACTGTTTTAAGGAGGACATCATTCTTTTGCAAGTGCATAATGTAACAAGATACGTGTACTTTCACCGGTAATTTGTTCAAGTGCATAATGTTACAAGATACGTGTACTTTCACGGGTAATTTGTTCAAGTGCATAATGTTACAAGATACGTGTACTTTCACGGGTAATTTTTCAAGTGCATAATGCTACAAGATACGTGTACTTTCATCGGTAATTTGTTCAAGTGCATAATGTTACAAGATACGTGTACATTCACCGGTAATTTGTTCAAGTGCATAATGTTACAAGATACGTGTACTTTCACGGGTAATTTGTTCAAGTGCATAATGTTACAAGATACGTGTACTTTCACGGGTAATTTGTTCAAGTGCATAATGTTACAAGATACGTGTACTTTCACCGGTAATTTGTTCCCATGATTGGCGGCCAAGTAATTCCACTTTTGCTCGTGTTTCAGTTTAAGCTGCACTTGCCTTACTTCCAAACCTTTCCAACAGGGTTTTACATTTAAGTTCAGCTGTATTGCCCCAAAACCTTTCCAACGTGGTTTTTACATGCCTCACTTCCAAAACCTTTCCAACTGTTTTTTTACCATCAAGTTCAGCTGTTTTGACTCACATCAAAAACCTTTCCAACTGATTTTTACCATTAAGTTCAACTATACGTGCCTCACTTCAAAAACCTTTGCAACTCAGCTGTAATTGCCTCACTTTCAAAAACCTTTCCAACTTTTTTACCATCAAGTTCAGCTGTACGTGCCTCACTTCAAAAACCTTTCCAACTGTTGTTTACCATCAAGTTCAGCTGTACGTGCCTCACTTCAAAAACCTTTCCAACTGTTTTTTACCATCAAGTTCAGCTGTGCTTGCCTCACTTCAAAAACCTTTGCAGCTGGTTTATACCATCACGTTCAGCTGTACTTCTCTCACTTCAAAACCCTTTCCAACAGGGTTTTTACGATTAAGTTCAGCTGCACTTGCGTCATTTCGAAAACCTTTCCAACGGGGTTCACTCTGATACGTGATAACCTCTTAACAGTTTCAACAAGAGAATACAGACTGAGCTACAACGCTATCAGACGCGTGGAACAAACCACAATAATAGAGAAGCCCCGCTTGTCAAGCCTGAAACCTTCCACAATGAAGAACAGTGACTTTGCTGAGCTTGGACGGCGTGGTTGCTTTGCAAGGGAGCGGGAATATGAAAGGAGGTTCTCCTTCGCGGCACTGTGATTAGTCCAGCTTGAAAGTCCAAGAAGTGCAGTCGTGTAATAGTTACATCTGGTCGCCTTTTAGTGTGTGTTGTATGCACTCTAGACCCCCGTGGGATATTTATGGAATATAGTTTTCATTCTTGGGTCAGGGTTTTCATTAACAACGCGTTCCAACATTTGCTCATCCGTTTATCTGCACAGCGATCTGTATGTCCACTCATCCGTCAGCTGTTTATCTGCACAGCGATCTGTCTGTCCACTCACCCGTACAGCTGTTTATCTACACAGTGATCTACCTGACCACTCATCCGTACAGCTGATTATCTACACAATGACCTGTCTGTCTGCCCACTCATCCATTCAACTGTTTATTGCAGCCAACTGTAGAACTGTAGAACTATTCATCAACTTTCTCTCGGTGTGTCCACAGTGGAAAAGGGCGATAACGCAGGTGTCATCGCGGGATCGGTGGTTGCAGTGTGTTGATTGTCATTCTCATAGCTGTCATCGTTGTCATCTTCGTAGTGAGGTGAGTTATGCCAACATCTGGACTTAACTGCATTCCCTCTCTCCCTTTGTTTCCTTTTGCATGTCTCTGTGTTTTTCTGTTTCAGTCTTTCTCACTCCATTTCTTGTCAGTCTCACTATCTCCCTCCCTCTTTCTTTGTTCAGCCTGTTCCGCCACACTTGTTCCCTTCTATTCTAAAAAAAACTGTCACTTATCCATCTTCCATTCCCTCTGTCTTTCTGTCTTCTCCTGTCTCTCTTTCTCTCCTCCTCTGATTCTCTCTCCTGTGCGTTATGTGTTCTGTTGATAAGGGACCAGTTTGCCTCCACCTTGTACATTACAAAGTCATCGCAGCACTCTCTAAATGTGTAAACAGTACTCTTGTCTTGTCTCGGAGACGTCTTGGGAACGATGCTGGCACTTTCCTCTGTGCCATTCAGATTCTGTTCAACGTCTACCTGGAAAACATAATGCAGGAAACAGTTCTGGATTTCAACACATGCGTATCCATTAGAGGTTAGCCTCATGCAATCTGTAGGTTTTTTCTGTTTAACAACATCGACATACTGGGAGGCAGTGAATCCAAACTCCAGACAATCGTCACCACCTGGAGAACGAATCGGACACAGATAGAATGGCTGTCAGCTCAGAGGAAAGAGGAACCGAAATAATTCCAACAACATTCAGCCGTCAACATCACGCTGAAGGGAAATGTAGTCCCCTTGAAGTATCATAGGCCCATTGAAAGCATTTTTATTCGTCTGCGTACGCAGGCTGATATTTCTGCGGACACTCCCTGTACAGACAGGCAAGGATCAACCCTATCTACCCAACAAAGAAGAGGAGTTTTGTGTGTATGACCGTTTTTGTCCAGCCAGTAAGGCAGCCACACTCCAG
>JADBJO010005234.1:62500-65310 GCA_016801955.1 Conus betulinus
TCTGTATCTTCTCTTAGTTTCCGCGATCTCATCCTCTAGCAACCCTCTTATCTTCAGTGTCGACTGCATTTGCTGTTGTTCTCTTCCTTCTGTCTTCTCGCTCCAATCACCAGTTGAAAACACGGTTTTCTTACAAATACAAATACGGCTTCTTTCTTGTCGCTCCGATCGACAGTCGAAAGCACGACCAGCAGTTGAAAGCACGTTGTTTCTCACACATACGGCTTCTTTCTTGTCGCTCCAATCAGCAGTTGAAAGCACTCTTTTTCCCACAAATACGGCTTCTTTCTTGTCGCTCCAATCAGCAGTTTGAAAGCACGTTTGTTTTTTTTTTGTTTTTGTTTTTTTTTTTTTTTTTCTCACAAATACGGCTTCTTTCTTGTCGCTCCGATCGACAGTCGAAAGCACGACCAGCAGTTGAAAGCATGTTGTTTCTCACACATACGGCTTCTTTCTTGTCGCTCCAATCAGCAGTTGAAAGCACTCTTTTTCTCACAAATACGGCTTCTTTCTTGTCGCTCCAATCAGCAGTTGAAAGCACTCTTTTTCTCACAAATACGGCTTCTTTCTTGTCGCTCCGATCAGCAGTTGAAAACAGGTGTTTTTTTGTTGTTTTTTTTTTTTTCTCACAAATACGGCTTCTTTCTTCTTGTGGCTCCGATCAGCAGTCTAAAGCACATTTTTATTATCACAAATACGGCTTCTTTCTTGTGGCTCCGATCAGCAGTCTAAAGCACATTTTTTTTTATCACAATACGGCTTCTTTCTTGTGGCTCCGATCAGCAGTCTAAAGCACATTTTTTTCTCTCACAAATACGGCGCTTCTTTCTTGTTGATCTGATCAGCAGTCTAAAGCACTCTTTTTCTCACAAATACGGCTTCTTTCTTGTGGCTCCGATCAGCAGTAGTCTAAAGCACACTTTTTCTCACAAATACGGCTTCTTTCTTGTTGATCTGATCAGCAGTCTAAAGCACTCCTTTTCTCTCACAAATACGGCTTCTTTCTTGTTGATCTGATCAGCAGCCTAAAGCACTCCTTTTCTCACAAATACGGCTTCTTTCTTGCGCAGATTTTGGCTCTGTGCCCCAGTGAGATCATCTGTAGCGTCTGAGATGGAGTAAAACGATGAGTACAAATGAAAGCCACATAGTATGAGATTGCTGGAAGGATCCCTGCGTTGCTGGTGAACTTAGCTTGCCGCCTTGTTTATGTCGTCTGGGAGTTTACTTATTTATTCATTTATAATTCGCTATCACCACCTCTCTCTCTCTCTCTCTCTCTCTCTCTCTCTCTCTCTCTCTCTCTCTCTCTCTCTCTCTCTCTCTCTCTGTCGCGCTCGCACGCGCGTGTGTTTGTATACATGTGTGTGAGTGTGTTTGTGTGTGTTTGTGCGCATGTGGACGCGCGCGCGTGAGCGTTTGCGTATATATGTGAGTGTGTGTGTGTGTGTGTGTGTGTGTGTGTGTGTGTGTGTGTGTGTGTGTGTGTGTGTGCGGGCGCGCACGTGCACGTTCGGCGGCCACGCGTGTTGATGCGTATGTAAGAAAAATAATTTCTTTGGTCAGCCAAAAATAAAATCTAAACGATTAGAAATCACAACCGTAACCGGAAGGCAACTGATTAACTGCCGTTTTGAACCCATATTTTCATTACTCTTCAGATGATAAGAATCGTGTTGTGCTGGAGAAAGTAGGTGGTGACGACGCCTCAGACTACGTCAATGCCAGCATTGTTAAGGTATCCTCTCTCTCTGTCTCTGTCTCTCCCTGTCTCTCTCTCTCTCTCTCTCTCTGTCTCTGTCTGTCTGTCTGTGTGTGTGTGTGTGTGTGTGTGTGTCTGTCTGTCTGTCTGTCTGTCTCTCTCTCTCTCTCTCTCTCTCTCTCTCTCTCTCTCTTTCTCTCTCTCTGTCTGTCTGTCTGTCTCTCTCTGTCTCTCTGTCTCTGTCTCTCTGTCTCTCTCTCTCTCTGAATGTAAGTGTAAGAAATACTGGTTGAGAATTTTACAAACGCAACCTCATCGACTTCCGTTTAAAGCCGATAAAATGTTGCTATTTTTTTCACCATAGAGACAAGAACACATGGGGCATCTACCGTCTGCTTCTCTCTTTACAATGGTTTTGAAGAAGTGTGGGAGAATCAAGAGGTTGATAATGAAAAAGTTCTTGAAGACATTGAGAGGGATACTGATTCAAGATTACAAAGCGCAGTGGCATACCGAAATAACACTTTGTGTTCGTTTCCATCTTTACAGGACATTTAACAGTGATTTGATTTTGGCCCCATACCTACAGTCAGTCAGTAATTTACAGGCAAGAACTAGTCTAATCAGATTAAGATTAGGTGTGTCGCCACTAAATGTATATAGAATGCGTTTCCGGAGATATGTGACCACCAAAAATGAGTTGCTGTATCCATGTTGTGGACTTCAAATAGAAACAGAGACCCACTTTGTTTCACAATGTCTTTGTATCAAGAGTTAAGAGAACAATACATACCAG
Source organism: Conus betulinus (assembly GCA_016801955.1). NCBI lineage: Eukaryota > Metazoa > Mollusca > Gastropoda > Neogastropoda > Conidae > Conus > Conus betulinus. The sequence continues at coordinate 64,999 of JADBJO010005234.1, forward strand.
CCAAGTATTACAACAGTGCTTCCCAATTTAAGTTAACCATGCTATTTGCATCTGCTTGCAAATCAATGATCGTTCGCCTTGCTCTGTTCATTGAAAACGCTTTAGAACACGCTACACCTTCCGGAGTCATGAGTAAATTTGCTTTTGACAGGCAATCGATGTGTGTGTGTGTGTGTGTGTGTGTGTGTGTGTGTGTGTGTGTGTGTGTGTGTGTGTGCGCGCGCATGCACGCGTGTTCGCGTGCGGCATGCGTGCGTGCGCGTGCGCGTGTATGTTGTGCATCTGTGTCTGTGAGTGTGTATGCTCACTGAG
>JADBJO010005234.1:74549-77049 GCA_016801955.1 Conus betulinus
GAGAGGAGAGGAGAGTGAGCAGGACAGAGTAGGATCGAGAGAAACGTGGTCTGGGAGACAGAAGAGACAGCATGGTCTTAGGGTAAAAGACAAGCTGGAAGTGAAAAGACCGAGTTTGAAGCCCAGAGGTGGGTGAAGAGAGACAAACTGAGTTTGAACTCAGAGGTGTGGTGAAGGAGACGAAGAAGAAGAGTTCTGCGTCGAGTTCCCAGAGACGACCACGAAGACCCAGTCTTCAAACCTGGGGCCAGTCAACCAAAGGGTCACCATCAAGCAGTGCTGAAGAAAACTTGAAGAGACTTTCAAGAACTGTGGTGTGGTGTGAAAATGTGGTTGTGTGTGTGGAAACCTGGCCAGGTAAGAAGTCATTTTTATTATAACCCGGGATTAGGAAGTATTGATCTTTTTTATGTTTTGATGATTTCATTTTGTGTAATTGGATTCATTATGTTTGATTATAAGTAGCATAGAAATTGTATTTCTTGTGCTCAGTCGTGTTAGGAGAGAGACGAACGCGTGACATCCCATTCCCAGAGAGAGGTGAATGTTTGATGGGGCGCGTGAATGTGCATATGCGTGTATGAGTGCAAAGATAACCTTGGTGTGTTAAGCCTGACTAATAATACATCAACGTAGTGCACTTAAGCAAAACCATCACGATTTCCCCCCGTCCTGGACAGACATGCCCCCCCATCCTCCAGCCCACGTGTTTCCTACAACACGTGCTATCCTTACATTCTGTTGGTCATCCCCCATCCCCCTGCCCACGTGTCTCCTACTACACTTTCTGTCCTTACATTGTCCCTGTCTTCCTCCCTAGACTTTTTTTCACTGCCTCTTTCCTCCATGTTCCACTCCACGTGTAGGGGCAGGTTGTAAGGACAGGTGTAGGAGATTGAAGCAGATTAAAACAGGTTTGGGAATCCATTGCCTACCCTCCCATCGCCTCTTCACACCACCCGTTACTTTCTCCCACATCCGCTCTCCACTATCCGTAACTCACTTGTCGAGTGTTGGTTTATCTCGAATAACTTGACGATACACAATTTGTGACTCCTGTCCCTTTTCCCATCCCACACCTGTGTCGGCCTCCCTTGGACGAGGTCATCCGTCCCTGACTTGAACATCCATTTTGGGGACGCCCACATCTTTCTCCCCAAGCTGAACACGGTTGATAGGAACCTTCGTCCCCTCCTCTCCGGCGGCTAAACCCGTTCTCTTTCCTTAGTGACGCAGAGTTTGGATCAGCAATCAGCCTCTTCCTGCCATGCCACCCATAGTGATCATGCCCTTTTCTGTTGTCCAGTGTGCGGCAGTGTACGTTTCTGTGCATGTGTCTGAGACATGGTATGCTACACTTAGTACAGTGCCTTGTTACCCACACTGAATATAGTGTTGGTCCATGTTTGACATATCGCGTGGTGTGATGTAAATCCGTCTGTGCATGTCTTTGAGGATGTTGTCTTGTTTTCTCTGATTGTAAAGTGCCATGAGCCAGACAACTGTTTTCTAGATGTGGCATAGTTTTTAATTTCTAATTAACGTCTATATTAACATTTTTTTTTTTAACAGCAGTCAGTTTTAATTGGAGTCAATGCTGGTGTCTATCTCAAAATGTCATTCTCATGATCTTTGTTTTTACTGTCAGCTAGTTCATTACGATTTCCTGGAGTGGCGTGTTATTTCTGTCAAGTCAGGAGTGGTGTACTATTGATGTCAAGTCAGGAGTGGTGTGTTATTGATGTCAAGTCAGGAATGATGTGTTATTGATGTCAGTCAGGAATGTGTGTTGTTATTGGAAGTCATTATTGTGTCAGGAATGTCAGGTCAGGAATTGGTTATTGTGAAGTCAGGAATGGTGTGTTATTGATGTCAGGTCAGGATTGGTGTGTTATTGATGTGAAGTCAGGAATGGTGGTGTGTTATTGATGTGAAGTCAGGAATGGTGTGTTATTGATGTGAAGTCAGGAATGGTGGAATGGCAGGTCAGGAATGGTGTGTTATTGATGTGAAGTCATGGTGTGTTATTGATGTGGTCAGGAATGGTGTGTTATTGATGTGAAGTCAGGAATGGTGTGTTATTGATGGAGGTCAGGAATGGTGTGTTATTGATGTGAAGTCAGGTCAGGAATGGTGTGTTATTGATGTGTTGTGTTATTGATGTCAAGTCAGGAATGGTGTGTTATTGATGTGAAGTCAGGAATGGTGTGTTATTATTTGTCAGGTCAGGGAGTGGTGTTGTTATTGATGTCAAGTCAGGAATGATGTGTTATTGATGTGAAGTCAGGAATGGTGTGTTATTGACGTGAAGTCAGGAATGGTGTGTTATTGATGTCAGGTCAGGAGTGGTGTCTTATTGATGTGAAGTCAGGAATGATGTGTTATTGATGTGAAGTCAGGAATGGTGTGTTATTGATGTGAAGTCAGGAATGGTGTGTTATTGATGTGAAGTCAGGAATGGTGTGTTATTGATGTGACGTCAGGAATGGTGTGTTATTGA
>JADBJO010005234.1:79549-82049 GCA_016801955.1 Conus betulinus
GCTCCGCCTCTTCTGGTGCACTGCAGGTGATCAGAATATACTGTAGAGAAAATGTTTAAATAAATGAATGTGTCGACGCTTGATTTTGATGCTATGCTCCAGACGGTAGATTTGCGAGTTTAATACTGGTACTGGCTCTAATCAAAGACTAGAAAGAATATGTTAAAAGTGATCTGGTGACTGAATGGTCTCTGAAAAATATTCCTACTTACTTTTGACAACAAATGCTGAAATATGTTGTATATTAAAGTTGTTGAGGAAAACGACCATCAGAGTTTACGTTTACTGCCTCCCAGTGTAATTAAAGGTATGTGTTAATGACATTGTCTTTGTGGGTGACGTTATAGACCTAGCAGAAGTAGCAGCATTGAAACGTGTTGATGATGGAAAGCTTAAGCCAATGTGTCCAGCGATAGCTGTATTTTTGTGTTCAGTGCTGGCGTGGGGGGGTGGACAGGGGTGGACATAGCCCTGGACATCCTGTGGTCCCTGTAGACAAAGTTGATGTCTATGTCTTCTGTTCAGTGCTGGAGTGGGGCGGACATTGCACTAAACATATTGTGGTCCCTGCAGACAAAGTTGATGTCTATGTCTTCTGTTCATGCTGGCGTGTGGCGGACATTGCCCTGGACATCCTGTGGTCCCTGTAGACAAAGTTGATGTCTATGTCTTCTGTTCAGTGCTGGCGTGGGGCGGACAGGGACGTACATTGCCCTGGACATCCTGATGGACCAGACCCAGGAGGAGGAGGGAGATCTCCCTGTTCCGCACTGTGGACAGCCTGAGAGAGGACAGGTGTCACATGGTGCAAAACAAGGTACTGTCAGTATATGTGTGTGTGTGTGTGTGTGTGTGTGTGTGTGTGTGTGTGTGTGTGTGTGTGTGTGTGTGTGTGTGCAAAACAAGGTACTGGCCAAAAGTACTGCCCATCTACTCCCTGTCTTCCTGAATGTAGCTGAGTTTGTGTGAGGAAGAGATCATCTTCCTGCACGATATTGTGACCAGCCTGATACAACAGTGATTAAGTCTTGTGAAACAAGATACTACAGTTTCCCCCCCCTCTCTCTCTCTCTCTCTCTCTCTCCTCTCTCTCTCTCTCTCTCTCTCTGTGGTGTGTGTGTGTGTGTGTGTGTGTGTGTGTGTGTGGTGTGTGTGTGTACAATTGTGTGTGGAGAAGCAATGTGTGTGTGTGAGAAGCAATCCCTGCGGTGACTCAATTCGGGTACAATTCGTGAAGAGAATGGCAAAGAATGAAAGAATGCAATGGAGAAGCAATCCCTGCGGTGGACTCTTTCAACAATCGGTAGACTCTTTCAATTACAATTCGTGAAGAGAATGCAATGGAGAAGCAATCCCTGCGGTAGACTCTTTCAACGGGTACAATTCGTGAAGAGAATGCAATGGAGAAGCAATCCCTGCAGTAGACAATTTGAAGAGAATGCAATGGAGAAGAAGCAACGGGTACAATTCGTGAAGAGAATGCAATGGGAGAAGCAATCCCTGCGGTAGAACTCTTTCAACAGGTACAATTCGTGAAGAGAATGCAATGGAGAAGCAATCCCTGCGGTAGACTCTTTCAACGGGTACAATTCGTGAAGAGAATGCAATGGAGAAGCAATCCCTGCGGTAGACTCTTTCAACTACAATTCGTGAAGAGAATGCAATGGAGAAGCAATCCCTGGTAGACTCTTTCAACGGGTACAATTCGTGAAGAGAATGCAATGGAGAAGCAATCCTGCAGTAGACTCCTTAAACGGGTACAATTCGTGAAGAGAATGCAATGGAGAAGCAATTCCTGCAGTAGACTCCTTAAACGGGTACAATTCGTGAAGAGATGCAATGGAGAAGCAATCCCTGCAGTAGACTCCTTAAACGGGTACAACTCCTTAAACGGGTCGTGAAGAGAATGAGAATGGCAGTAGACTCCTTAAAACGGGTACAATTCGTGAAGAGAATGCAATGGAGAAGCAATCCCTGGTAGGACTCCTTAAACGGGTACAACTGGCGGAAAGAATGAATGGGGAGAAGCAATCCCTGCAGTGGACTCCTTAAACGGGTACAACTGGCGGAAAGAATGAAAGGAAGGAGCACTTGCGCGCACCAATAGTCGTTAACAGTGTCCATTGATAGCAATACAACATACAGATTCGCATGGTGCGTGAGAGTTGAAAGGGAACCAAATAATAATAATATAATAATAATAATAATAATAATAATAATAATAATAATAATAATAATAATATAATAATAATAATAAAAAAAAAGAAAAGAAAAAGAAAAAAAAAATCGCCTTAAAAACAAAGCCAAAAATAAAGAAGAAAAGTAAAAAAAAAAAAAAAAAAAAAGAGAAAAAAATCAAAATCAAAAAAAGAGACAAAGAAAAAAAAAAAAAGATAAAAGACCAAAAAAAAAAAAAAAAGAAGTAAAGGCGGGGGTGGTGGAGGGGAAAAAAGCACATGATTTTATGTATGTCATATCCTTTGTTGTTTAAATGAAATGT
>JADBJO010005234.1:99613-119613 GCA_016801955.1 Conus betulinus
CAGCAATATGTATGCAGACTAATTCAGTAGCAGTGTGGAGAACATGTTCCTATTCGTAAATGTCCACAGACGTTCCTGTCCTCCCAGGGCAGCATAGTGACCCAGCTACCGTTGGCAGACACCGTGATTGACCTGTGGAGACTGGTGGACAGCTGGGACGTCACCACCATTGTCTCTATCGGACAGGGGGACAGGGACAAGGTAATTTTTGGCACATTTTTGGGAGAAGATTTGAAGTAGTACAATGATGTTCAGATTGTCAATGGTGTTCGGATTGTACTTGGTGTTCAGATTGTCCATTGTGTTCAGATTGTCCATGGAGGTCGTCAGATTGTCCATGGTGTTCAGATTGTCCATGGAGGTCAGATTGTCCTTGGAAATCAGATTGTCCATGGTGTTCAGATTGTCCATGGGGTTCAGATTGTCCATGGAGGTCAGATTGTCCATGGTATTCAGATTGTCCATGGAGGTCAGATTGTCCATGGTGTTCAGATTGTCCATGGAGGTCAGATTGTCCATGGTGTTCAGATTGTCCATGGAGGTCAGATTGTCCATGGTGTTCAGATTGTCCATGGAGGTCAGATTGTCCATGGTGTTCAGAATGTACATGGAGGTCAGATTGTCCATGGAGGTCAGATTGTCCATGGTATATGGTATTCAGATTGTCCATGGAGGTCAGATTGTCCATGGTGTTCAGATTGTCCATGGAGGTCAGATTGTCCATGGAGGTCAGATTGTCCATGGAGGTTAGATTGTCCATGGAGGTCAGATTGTCCATGGTGTTCAGATTGTCCATGGAAGTTAGATTGTCCATGGATGTCCATGGAGGTCAGATTGTCCATGGAGGTCAGATTGTCCATGGAGGTCAGATTGTCCATGGAGGTCAGATGAGGTCAGATTGTCCATGTCAGATTGTCCATGGAGGTCAGATTGTCCATGGTGTTCAGATTGTTCAGATTGTCCATGGGAGGTCATGGTGGTCAGATTGTCCATGGAGGTGGTGTTAGGTCATTGTCCATGGAGGTCAGATTGTCCATGGTGGTCAGATTGTCCTTGGAGGTCAGATTGTCCATGGAGTTCAGATTGTCCATGGAGGTCAGATTGTCCATGGAGGTCAGATGTCCATGGTGTTCAGATTGTCCATGGTGTTCAGATTGTCCATGGAGGTCAGATTGTCCATGGGATCAGTTGTCAGATTGTCCATGGAGGTCAGATTGTCCATGGTGTTCAGATTGTCCATGGAGGTCAGATTGTCCATGGTGTTCAGATTGTCCATGGAGGTCAGATTGTCCATGGTGTTCAGATTGTCCATGGTGGTCAGATTGTCCATGGAGGTCAGTGTCCATGGAGGTCAGATGTCCATTGATGGGTCAGATTGTCCATGGTGTCCATGGAGGTCAGATTGTCCATGGTGTTCAGATTGTCCATGGATGGTCAGATTGTCCATGGTGTTCAGATTGTCCATGGAGGTCAGATTGTCCATGGTGTTCAGATTGTCCATGGAGGTCAGATGGTGTTCAGAATTGTCCATGTCCATGGATGTCCAGGTTCAGATTGTCCATGGAGGTCCATGGAGGTCAGATTGTCCATGGAGGTCAGATTGTCCATGGAGGTTCAGATTGTCCATGGAGGTCAGATTGTCCATGGAGGTCAGATTGTCCATGATTCAGATTGTCCATGGAGGTCAGATTGTCCATGGAGGTCAGATTGTCAGATGAGGTCAATTGTCCATTGTCCATGGAGGTCAGATGAGGTCAGATTGTCCATGGTGTTCAGATTGTCCAGGGAGGTTAGATTGTCCATGGAGGTCAGATTGTGTCCATGGAGGTCAGATTGTCCATGGAGCTCAAATTGTCCATAGTGTGTTTATATTGTCCAGATTGTTGAGGTCAGATTGTCCATAGTGTTCAGATTGTCCATGGAGGTCAGATTGTCCATGGAGGTTCAAATTGTCCATGGAGGTCAAATTGTCCATGGAGGTCAGATTGTCCATGGCATTCAGATTGTCCATGGTGTTCAGATTGTCCATGGAGGTCAGATTGTCCAAGGAGGTCAGATTGTCCATGGTATTCAGATTGTCCATGGTGTTCAGATTGTCCGAGCAGAAGCAGATGATTGAGAAAGCAGAGAACATGACATGCAGGCTGTACAGTCTAAAACTGACTACACATCTCCATGAATATGACTGGGGTTTTTTTTTTTTTGAATTATTCTACTTTCTTTCTAATTGTCTTTCTTTCTAATTGTCTTTTTTCACAGAGTCCGTACGTTGTTTCGTCTTCCAGGCTTGTGTTTGTGAAACATCACATGACACCTGTCATGAAAATAGAGGACAGAAAAAGATGAATCTTTGGCAGCACTGATGTTTGCTGTCTAGCTTTTCAAACCACAAGCAGCTTGCACTTGGCTACAGTTGACTCTGCCCTGGCCTGTGTTTCTTCACTGCAGTACTAGTTCAATAGTAACCCATTGCTTGTAGTCTAGGTTTTCAAACCGCAAGCAGCATGCACTTGGCTACAGTTGACTCTGCCCTGGCCCTGTGTTTCTTCACTGCAGTACTAGTTCAATAGTGACCCATTCTATGTCAGCTAGGTTTTCAAACCACAGCAGCATGCAGTTGGCTACAGTTGTCTCTGCCCTGGCCCTGTGATTCCTCACCGCAGTACTAAATCAACAGGTGACCCTTTGTGTGCAGGAAATGTGTCATTACTGGCCCTGTGATACAGGACATGTGTCATTACTGCCCTGGGATTCCTCACCACAGTACTAGATCAACAGCTGACCCTTTGTGTGCAGGACATGTGTCATTACTGGCCGTTTGATACGGGACATGTGTCATTACTGGCCCTGTGATACAGGACATGTGTCATCACTGGCCCTGTGATACAGGATATGTGTCATTACTGGCCCTGTGATACAGGACATGTGTCATTACTGGCCCTGGGATTCCTCACCACACTGCTAGTTTCACAGGTGACAATTTGTGTGCAGGACATGTGTCGTTACTGGCCCTGTGATACAGGATATGTGTCATTACTGGCCCTGTGATACAGGACATGTTTCATTACTGGCCCTGGGATTCCTCACCACAGTACTAGTTTCACAGGTGACCCTTTGTGTGCAGGACATGTGTCATTACTGGCCCTGTGATACAGGACATGTGTCATTACTGGCCCTGGGATTCTTCACCACAGTACTAGTTTCACAGGTGACCCTTTGTGTGCAGGACATGTGTCATTACTGGCCCTGTGATACAGGACATGTGTCATTACTGGCCCTGGGATTCCTCACCACAGTACTAGTTTCACAGGTGACAATTTGTGTGCAGGACATGTGTCGTTACTGGCCCTGTGATACAGGATATGTGTCATTACTGGCCCTGTGATACAGGACATGTGTCATTACTGGCCCTGGGATTCCTCACCACAGTGCTAGGTTCACAGGTGACAATTTGTGTGCAGGACATGTGTCGTTACTGGCCCTGTGATACAGGATATGTGTCATTACTGGCCCTGTGATACAGGACATGTTTCATTACTGGCCCTGTGATACTGGATATGTGTCATTACTGGCCCTGTGATACAGGACATGTGTCATTCTGGCCCTGGGATTCCTCACCACAGTACTAGTTTCACAGGTGACCCTTTGTGTGCAGGACATGTGTCATTACTGGCCCTGTGATACAGGACATGTGTCATTACTGGCCCTGGGATTCCTCACCACAGTACTAGTTTCACAGGTGACCCTTTGTGTGCAGGGACATGTGTCATTACTGGCCCTGTGATACAGGACATGTGTCATTACTGGCCCTGGGATCCTCACCACAGTACTAGTTTCACAGGTGACTCTTTGTGTGCAGGACATGTGTCATTACTGGCCCTGGGATTCCTCACCACAGTACTAGATCAACAGCTGACTCTTTGTGTGCAGGACATGTGTCGTTACTGCCCAAGGGCAAAGAGGAACCAGTTCAGTGTGGACCCTACACGATCAGTTTGAAGTCGACCAGCTCCTTAGGGGGCAGTCTCGTCTCCCCCACACCTTGGACATGAAGAAAAAGGTGAGTAAATGGTCGGGAACATCGGCAGGTTGAGACAAGTGTCTTGTTCCTGTAGGCCATTGACATCTGTCTGGTGGAGTGGTGTCTGCCAATAGTTTTGCTTTTATTGCAAAGTGAAAACCACCTTTCAGATATCCGCCTTCAGTTCACCAGACAGAATAATGTTCCAGTAGTTTTTCTCCGTCTTTAAAGGGATCATGTTGACAGATACTGATTGAAAAAAAAAACAAAACATGACAAACAAATGACATCAATATGGAATATGCATTACATCTCAATCAGAAACTTCACATCAAAATATTTGAAAATTGATTCTGAATAAGACGTACAAGTACTAAGCAATTCTGATGTTTTTTTTTTGTTTTGTTTTGTTTTGTTTTGTTTTGTTTTGTTTTTTTTTTTTTTTTGTTTTTTTTATAATGTGCGTGTGTCTTTTCACTATTCGGGATGTATAGGGAAGGCAGTTCTTTACGTCTTTATCGTATTCAGGATGCATAGGGTAGGAAGTTCTTCACGTCTTTATCGTATTCAGGATGTATAGGGTAGGCAGTTCTTCACTTCTTTCTCGTATGTATAATGTTACGCAGCAAGCAAACCAAATTAGACAATGAGAAGGTATTATCTCTGACCTATTTCCTAATTGTCTTTCAATATGCAGACCATACAAAAGGGAAACATTACTGGCATTATCGCTAAGCTGTTGTGTATGGTCACAAGATCACTGAACTGCAGCACAGTATAGTTACAAAGCAAAAATTATGCAGAGTAGAGAACACCACTTTTCCTCTGAACTGCAGTGCAGTATAGTTACAGGGCAAAAATATGCAGAGTAGAGAACACCACTTTTCCTCCGAACTGCAGCACAGTATAATTAAAGGGCAAAATTATACTTACCAAATCTGAACTAAAGTTTTGCTTTTTACCTATCATACTGTTTTGCCGCCATTTAACTCTGAATATTGATGGAGCAGCCACGCGCTGCAGCATTCTAAAATCGAGGAAGATTTCATTTGAATTTACCACAGTCACATGACAAAACAACATGTAATTTATTGCAAGTTACAAAAACAACATGCTATTAAGTATTCACTTTTTTTCTCTGAATTGAAGTAACAATACAAACCAACATTACAGTGAGTAATACAGAGCATTCTCCTATGAACTGTCTGACAATAATGTTACAAAATAGTATTTTGCCGTGCTACAAGAAGTAACTGCAGTAGGGTCAGGGTACAAAAGAACATTGCGTGCAGCTGCAATAAGAAGTAGCGATATGCTAAGCAACACACAGCAATTTTCTTCTGATTTTCCAACTCATTTCTCTGTAATGACATCCCGCTCTAAATGGAGACCATCACGGACGCACATACTGTGACTTGTTTCTCTATTGTTTCTTTCACGCAACATCTGCTGCTGAACAAGTTGTAACCGAATCGTAAAATATGCAGAGTAGAGAACACCACTTTTCCTCTGAACTGCAGCACAGTATAGTTAAAGGGCGAAAATATACTTACCAAATCTGAACTGAAGTTTTGCTTTTTACCTATCATACTGTTTTGCCGCCATTTTCCTCTGAATATTGATGGAGCAGCCACGCGCTGCAGCATTCTAAAATCGAGAAGATTTCATTTGAATTTACCACAATCACATGACAAAACAACATGTAATTTATTGCAAGTTACAAAACAACATGCACTATAATGTATCACTTTTTTCTCTGAATTGAAGTAACGATACAAACCAACATTACATGGAGTAATACAGAGCATTTTCATATGAACTGTCTGACAATAATGTTACAAAATAGTATTTTGCCGTGCTACAAGAAGTAACTGCAGTAGGGTCAGGGTACAAAAGAACATTGCGTGCAGCTGCAATAAGAAGTAGCGATATGCTAAGCAACACACAGCAATTTTCTTCTGATTTCCAACTCATTTCTCTGTAATGACATCCCGCTCTGAATGGAGACCATCACGGACGCACATACTGTGACTTGTTTCTCTGTTGTTTCTTTTCACGCAACATCTGTTGCTGAACAAGTTGTAACCGACTCGTTAAAGGACTTCAGCCAAGAGGTACGTTTCATTGTTCACACTACATATTCAGTGTCGTGTGTTTGACTCGCTGTCAGAGGAAGCCAGTCGAGAGATATGTCGTATTTTTCACGCTTGAAATATATCCAGGAAATTGTATTTGTCACAGGGCACCAGCCGAGAGGTCCGTGTGCTGCATTACGAGGCTTGGACGGGGGAAGTTGCTGACAATGTCTCTGACCTCCTCCACCTGCTGGATATTCTGCACATCTCACACATGAACAATCCACAGAGGAACCAATCATGATTCAGTGCATGTAAGTACTGCACACCTCACACGAACAATCCACGGAGGAACCAGTCATGATTCAGTGCATGTAAGTACTGCAACCTCACATGAACAATCTACAGAGGAACGAATCATGATTCAGTGCATGTAAGTCGGGAAGAGAATGACCAACACCGGTCCCAGTGTCAAGAAGTATAGAAACATTTAAAAGAGAGAAATAAAAATGTCAGCCCATGTCATTCGCTGTTCAGGATCAAAGGCGGGGTTCCCATCCGCACTTCATCTCCCACTGGTGCATGTAACCGTCTCCTGTACCCCCCCCCCCCACCTTGCCCTGCCACCTGCCCACACTCCCCCTGCCCCTTCCACTCTCTACTTCACATGCCTGCCACCTACCCACACTCCCCCAGGCCCCTGCCCCTTCCGCTCTCTATTGCACATGCCTGCCACCTGCCCACACTCCCCCTGCCCCTCCCGCTCTCTACTGCACATGCCTGCACCTACCCACACTCCCCCTGCCCCTTCCACTGTCTACTGCACATGCCTGCCACCTGCCCACACTCCCCCTGCCCCTTCCGCTCTCTACTGCACATGCCTGCCACCTGCCCACACTCCCCCTGCCCCTTCCGCTCTATATGCACATGCCTGCCACCTACCCACACTCCCCCTGCCCCTTCCACTCTCTACTGCACATGCCTGCCACCTGCCCACACTCCCCCTGCCCCTCCCGCATGGAGTGATGGCTAGATGCGTCGTTGCTCCATGCATAACTGCTCCTTGTCAGATGGTCTGGGGCTTGGAGTCATGGCTAGATGTGTCGTTGATGGCATCATGGCTAGATTCGTCATTGCTGGAGTCATGGCCAGACTCATCGTTGATCGAGTCATGACTAGATTCGTCGTTGCTGGAGTCATGACTAGATTCGTTGTTGCTGGAGTCATGACTAGATTCGTCGTTGCTGGTGTCATGGCTAGATTCGTTGTTGCTGGAGTCATGGCCAGATTCGTCGTTGCTCCATGCGGAACTGCTCTTTGTCAGATGGTCTCGGGCATGGGGTCATGGCTAGATTCGTCGTTGCTCCATGCAGCAGTTAATAACTGCCACGAGTTGTTCTTACCTGCAAGTGTTCATGTTGATTCACTGTCTAACATAGCCTGTCATTATATTCCATGTGTGAGAAGTATCTGAAGTATTCATTCAGTTTGATGTACACTGGCCTTAATTGTATTGCTAATGTAGTGCAGCATGAGCTATGGGATGGATCCATATATGTTAGTGTACTTTCTTGGGATATCGTTTTGCGGTAAATCTAAAATTTAGTGTGATGAGACGTCTTTCGTCTGTAAATTAATTCCTCCTGAAGAAGTTCTCAGAAAAGGAATTTCTGCTTTTGTATTTTACAGTTACACGCATTGTCTGTTGCTTGTGTTCGTGTTGTGTGAGCGGGGTTTTAATTTTGATGTTGGCAATGGTTTGAGTCAGCTGTTCAAATACTTTTGATGTCAGAGACGGCGTTGCCAAGAGTGGAGTACTGTGTGCCCTGTGGGACGTCATCAGCCGTATGACGTATGACGATGATGTTGACGTCTATCTGGCTGTTCGGCACGTGCACACCGTGCGTCCTGAAGCCATCAGCTCTGTGGTCAGTGAATTGTACATATCATGAGCTGTCAGCTTTTATGCTATATTATATATATTGTGTTATATTGGCTTTTCTGTTTTAATTCTTCCCATGTCAGTGTTTAATGCACTTTGGACTTGTGTCTTGGCAAGTGGAGTGTGACTTGTGGCTTGGCAAGTGGAGTGTGACTTGTGGCTTGGCAAGTGGAGTGTGACACGCATCATGGAGGCCAGTCCACATATAGTCATGGCTTTCTGAAAATAAGTCCCAAAAAACTGTATTCCATGGAGCTTCTTCTCTGTCTCGGACTTTCTGAAAAAAAAAAAATCCGGAAAACTGTATTTCATAGAGCTTTGTCTCTGACCTGGACTTTCTGAAACACGTTCCGGAAAACTGTATTCGATGGAGTTTCGTCTCTGCCTTGGGCTTTCTGAAAAAAGATTCCGGAAAACTGTATTCGATGGATCTCCTCTGCTTTGGAATTTCTGGGGGGAAAAATCCGGAATGTATTCGGAGGAGCTTCTTCTCTGCATTAGACTTTCTGGGGAAAAAAAAAAAATCCGGAAAAACTGTATTTGAAGGAGCTTCTACGCCTTGGGCTTTCTAAAAACATCCGGAAAACTGTATTTGAAGGAGCTTCTTCGCCTTAGGCTTTCTAAAAACATCCGGAAAACTGTATTTGAAGGAGCTTCTACGCCTTGGGCTTTCTAAAAACATCCGGAAAACTGTATTTGAAGGAGCTTCTACGCCTTGGGCTTTCTAAAAATAATCCGGAAAACTGTATTCGCTGGAACTTGTTCTCTGCCTTGGAATTTCTGTCTCTTGTCTTGGACCAGTGAAACTGAGCTAATTGATGGCCCTCTCTACAGGCTACAATCAGGATAAAAGCCAAACACTGTGCTGCAGTGCATTCTACTGTGCCACATTACTTTGTATTGTATAGCAGGTATTAGATGTTTCAGGTGTTTGAGCAAAATGGATGGTGCATTACTGATGCTGTTCCAGAAAATTATTTTCATTAAACACTTCTTGTTTTTTCAAATTAAGAAAAAAAATGTACATTGATTGGTTGTGTGAGTATATGCATAATTGTGTGTGTGTGTGTGTGTGTGTGTGCGTGCGTGCGTGCGTGCGTGCGTGCGTGCGTGCGTGCGTGCGTGCGTGTGTGTGTGAGCAGTTCTGTGTCACGGGTGTGTCTTTTTCCAGATGTTCTACCATTTGATCTCTGATTGTAGAACATTTGTCTTTTTAACACTTGAAACGTTCAAAAAGTGTTTGTATCGAGAAGTATGACTGGTGTTCATAAACTATATTACACATAAACTTTGTTTAAATTCAGCAAATTGTTGCGAACTGTTCATTCGTTTATTCATGCACCAGGTTATGAGGATTGAACTGATTCAGGAGAACACTTCATACCTTAGTTTATAGACTGTTCATTCGTTTATTCATGCACCAGGTTATGAAGATTGAACTGTTTCAGGAGAACACTTCATACCTTAGTTTATAGACTGCTCATTCGCTTATTCATGTGCCAGGTTATGAGGATTGAACTGATTCAGGAGAACACTTCATACCTAGTTTATAGACTGTTCATTCGTTTATTCATGCACCAGGTTATGAAGATTGTACTGATTCAGGAGAACTCTTCACCCCCTAGTTTATAGGCACACTAAACTACTGTGTCATGACTTTATAACGTTTGTTCCAGGTCCAATATCGGTTTATCTATGAGGTCATCCAGCAATACAGGAACTCGAAAAACATCTACGCCAACACATAAAGCCTCAGTGGACATCAGCGAGACTGATATCAAGCAGTACGCGTTTGTCTGCCTTTCAGCCTGTCTGGATGTCTGGCACGCTGTGTTTTGCATCTACCTATACCCTGGGCAGCACGGCTCGGGATGGCTCAATCACTCCCCCACCTTGTTACCTTTCCTTGTCGTTAACACGAACAAACTTCTGCAGTCATTATTTTTATTTCATTTTTCCCCCCATAGCTTTACCGCTGTTGTTGTCCTCGTTGGGCCTTCCATCCGAAATGTGTGCTACTAGAAGTCAGAGATGAAACAGGAAGGCATTGAGGTCATTCCAACAGATATCTCAGTTCAAGAAATGTCCGATGCAGACTTTCCAAATTTAATCTTCAGCTTTTATGCCAGATGCTAAGTCTGCTAAGGTCTGAAGTACCATTTCAAGCTGAGTGCTTTGGTCATGGAGGTACTGTTTGAGAAAGCCAGTTCGAGTTAAACTGCGAATGTTAACACGAATATTGTTATCAAGTAGCTGTACAGGCAATCAAAGATTGTTGAAAGTATTTAAGTTGCAAAAGATCCTTTTTCATTTTTTTCCTGAAGTCGTTTAGAAGATGATTTATTTCCACATTCCGGTCCTGAATATGTGTTTACATGAAAGCAGTAAGGTTTTATGATTATGAAACGCAACCTGTGTGGACAATAAGATGAAACGCGTGCAGGGCATGAACAATGCCTCATATTCATAATCTGTACACAGTCAGAGTTTTTTATTACTTTTTATCACTTTTGACAGTCTAAGATGATTCACAATATGCACTATGTTATGATTATGTCTTGTGGCATCTCATATCAATTGTACGATATTAGCATTTCTGTCAGAACTGTATGACGTCGCTCTATCTCACTGTTTTTCTTTGTCTCTCTGCATCTGTCTTTCTATCTGTCTGCCTGTCTGTCTGTCTGTCTGTCTGTCTCTCTCTCTCTCTCTCTCTCTCTCTCTCTCTCTCTCTCTCTCTCTCTCTCTCTCTCTTAGTCTTTCTATCGGAGTTTCGCTAGTACATCTCTTCGTCTCCCTGTCAAATCTCTTTTGTCTCCCTATCAATCACCCAAATGTATGAACACAAAACATTGCTGTGAGCAAAACAAGAGACAAACAAATCAACCAAACAACTAAAACAAAAAAGAAATGCACACACGAGAACACTAATACTGAGCCAGACAGAAAGACAGACGTGCACTTAGATAGGACGTCCTTGCTCCACACAGCACTGCTCCTTGTCAGATGGACTCAGGCATGGAGTCATGGCTAGATTCGTTGTCGCTGGAGTCATGGCTAGATTCGTTGTCGCTGGAGTCATGGCTAGATTCGTTGTTGCTGGAGTCATGGCTAGATTCGTTGTTGCTGGAGTCATGGCTAGATTCGTTGTCGCTGGAGTCATGGCTAGATTCGTCGTTGCTGGAGTCATGGCTAGATTCGTCGTTGCTGGAGTCATGGCTAGATTCGTTGTTGCTGGAGTCATGGCTAGATTCGTTGTCGCTGGAGTCATGGCTAGATTCGTTGTTGCTGGAGTCATGATTAGATTCGTTGTCGCTGGAGTCATGGCTAGATTCGTCGTTGCTGGAGTCATGGCTAGATTCGTTGTTGCTGGAGTCATGGCTAGATTCGTTGTCGCTGGAGTCATGGGTAGATTCGTTGTTGCTGGAGTCATGGCTAGATTCGTTGTTGCTGGAGTCATGGCTAGATTCGTTGTTGCTGGAGTCATGGCTAGATTCGTCGTTGCTGGAGTCATGGCTATCGGAGTTTCGCTTAGTCCATCTCTTCGTTTCCCTATCAAATCTCTTTTGTCTCCCTATCAATCTCCCAAATGTATGAACACAAAACATTGCTGTGAGCAATAAAAACAGACAAACAAATCAATCAAACAAGTAAAACAAAAAAGAAGTTTGTTGCACACACAAGAACACTAATATACTGAGCAGACAGAAATATAGACGTGCGCGTGTGCGTGCGTGCGTGCGTGCGTGCGTGCGTGCGTGTGTTAATTTGATTTATACTTTCACTATAATGTAAGTGACCTTTCACGTATATATTGCAACAGGTATCATTTTATGTTCTATCAGGGTCGGACCATTTAATACAATCTCTACTATGCAAGTGCAGATATAAATCCATTCAACACTATTTCTAAAGCCAGCATAGGCCGTCAAGGGTTCCATTACACATTGCTGATGTCGCACATTCAGAATACGTCGCCATGTTCACGTTGGCTTTTAGTCAAGAATGACAGAGTGAGGAGGCCATCAGAAATGAGGCTGAGCGCTACGTTTTAAGGATAAAAGAATTTTTAGGCAGAGATGTAAAGAAAGGATGGAGGAAAAGTGTGAGGCTATGTATGTGTGTGTGTGTGTGTGTGTGTGTGTGTGTGTGTGTGTGTGTGCGTGCGTGCGTGCGTGCGTGCGTGCGTGCGTGCGTGCGTGTGTGTGTGTGTGTGTGTGTGTGTGTGTGTGTGTGTGTGTGTGTTTGAGAGAGAGAGAGAGAGAGAGAGAGAGAGAGAGTGTGTGTGTGTGTGTGTGTGTGTGTGTGTGTGTGTGTGTAGGAAACGTATGCCATGCACATGACTCCAGTGACAACGAATCTAGCTATGACTCCAGCGACAACGAATCTAGCCATGACTCCAGCGACAACGAATCTAATCATGACTCCAGCAACAACGAATCTAGCCATGACTCCAGCGACAACGAATCTAGCCATGACTCCAGCGACAACGAATCTAGCCATGACTCCATGCCTGAGTCCATCTGACAAGGAGCAGTGCTGTGTGGAGCAAGGACGTCCTATCTAAGCGCACGTCTGTCTTTCTGTCTGGCTCAGTATTAGAAATCATGTGTGTGCATTTCTTTTTTTTTTTTCTTTTGGTTGATTTGCTTTTGTTAATAACCCCTGGCAGCAGACACACGCCTCTTTGTCATCATCTGGATGTTGGCATTTGAACAAGAGCAGAAAGAGCAGTCAGCTTTGGTAATGTTTGGGGGGGGGGGGGGGGGGGAGCAGAAAAGGCAGTCAAATGTCGGGGGGGGGGGGGGGAGGAGAAAAGGCAGTCAGCTGTTGGTAATGTCGGGGGGGGGGGGGGGGGGGGGGGGGGGGGGGGGGGGGGGGAGAAAACGCAGTCAGCTTTGGTAATGTCGGGGTGGGAGGAGCAGAAAAGGCAGTCAGCTTTGGTAATGTTTGGGGCGGGGGGGGGGGGGGGGGGGGGGGGGGGGAGCAGAAAAGGCAGTCAGCTTTGGTAATGTCGGGGTGGGATGGAGCAGAACAGGCAGTCAGCTTTGGTAATGTCGGGGTGGGGTGGAGCAGAACAGGCAGTCAGCTTTGGTAATGTCGGGGTGGGATGGAGCAGAACAGGCCGTCAGCTTTGGTAATGTCGGGGTGGGGTGGAGCAGAACAGAACAGGCAGTCAGCTTTGGTAATGTCGGGGTGGGGATGGAGCAGAACAGGCAGTCAGCTTTGGTAATGTCAGGGTGGGGTGGAGCAGAACAGGCAGTCAGCTTTGGTAATGTCGGGGTGGGGTGGGGATTGGGGACATTGTGAGAGTGGGGGAAGTCATCACCACATATAGGGCGTAAGTTGTGGTATAGCTGACTGATTGACGTAAGTCAGTAACAAAACAGACAAATCCAACAAAGCAGTAAGATATGTCCATTGTGTGGATGCATAAACAGACTAATCCAAAAAATAATTAAAATGTGTCCATCATGGGAATGAATGAAGAGACTAATCCAACAAAGTAGTAAGATGTGTCCATTATGGGGATAAATAAACAGACTAATCCAACAAATAATTAAAATGTGTCCATTATGGGGATGAATAAACAGACTAATCCAACAAATCATAAAATGTGTCCATTATGGGGATGAATAAACAGACTAATCAACAAATCATAAAATGTGTCCATTATGGGGGTGAAATAAACAGACTAATCGAACAAAGCAGTAAGATGTGTCCATTATGGGGATGAATAAGCTACATCATGCGAACAAGATCTACTTGCCTCTGTCCCTGCATGTAAGTCCCACTACTTGCTTCTGTCCCTGCATTAAGTCCCACTACTTGCCTCTGTCCCTGCATTAAGTCCCACTACTTGCCTCTGTCCTGCATGTAAGTCCCACTACTTGCCTCTGTCCCTGCATGTAAGTCCCACTACTTGTCTCTTTCCCTGCATATAAGTCCCACTACTTGCCTCTGTCCCTGCATGTAAGTCCCACTACTTGCCTCTGTCCCTGCATGTAAGTCCCACTACTTGCCTCTGTTGGTCCATGTAAGTCCCACTACTTGCCTCTGTCCCTGCATGTAAGTCCCACTACTTGCCTCTGTTGGTCCATGTAAGTCCCACTACTTGCCTCTGTTGTCCATGTAAGTCCCACTACGTGCCTCTGTTGCTCCATGTAAGTCCCACTACTTGCCTCTGTCCCAACATATAAGTCCCACTTCTTGCCTCTGTCCCTGCATGTAAGTCCCACTACTTGCCTCTGTCCCTGCATGTAAGTCGCACTCACACTTCGTCCTTCATTGGTCTCTGGTGTTTGTTTCACACATGTGAATCCTACAGGCCTTTCTTGTACTGTCTATGGCAAGACAACAACTCTTCAGGTGTGTTCCTACAGGCCTTTCTTGTACTGTCTATGGCAAGACAACAAATGTTCAGATATGTTCTTCTGGTACTGTCTCTGGCAAGACAACACCTCTTCACATGTGTTCCTCTTGTGCTGTCTATGGCAAGACAACAACTCTTCACATGTGCTCCTCTTGTACTGTCTATGGCAAGACAACATCTCTTCACATTTGTTCCTCTTGTACTGTCTATGGCAAGACAACACCTCTTCACATGTGTTCCTCTTGTACTGTCTATGGCAAGACAACACCTCTTCACATGTGTTCCTCTTGTACTGTCTATGGCAAGACAACAGCTGTTCAGATGTGTTACTCTTGTACTGTCTATGGCAAGACAACAACTGTTCACATGTGTTCCTCTTGTACTGTCTATGGCAAGACAACAGCTGTTCAGATGTGTTACTCTTGTACTGTCTATGGCAAGACAACAACTGTTCACATGTGTTCCACGTGCATGTTGTTTTGAAATCATCGTTTGTTACTCCATTGAAGAATGATTATGAACTGAACTGTATGAGGTGTTGACCAGTTGCCCCGGGAACATGCTGTGGACACTGTGTTCCGTCAGCTCTCTTTTTCCTGTGTTTTCATGATTGGTTTCTGTCATACGTTGTCTACCCCAACAAGCCTGTTTACTTGTGATGGGTTCCAGCTGTCTTACATGTTTAGAGTGTTATTCAAAGCATGCACATGGAAACCAGCCGTTGATTATACAATATTTGTTGGTACAAAAACGTTTTTAGTAGATATTGATACAACAGCAGATGTCTCGCTCATTAGATCCAGTTGCCTTCTTTGCAACCTTTAAGTGATACTTATGACCTAGTGACTGGAATATTGTGGTGCAGCTATTTCTGTATTGATTGGCTCTCTACGTGTGTGTGTGTGTGTGTGTGTGTGTGTGTGTGTGTGTGTGTGTGCGTGTGCGTGCGCGCGTGCGTGCGTGCGCGCGCGCGCGCGCGCGCGCGCGCGTGTGTGTGTGTGTGTGTGTGTGTGTGTGTGTGTGTGTGTGTGTGTGTGTGTGTGTGTGTGTGTGTGTGTGTGTGTGAAGATGGTCATGCAATGCTGCTGTCTGTGCAATTTGCTTGCCTGTAAATAGTAGTGCGTAGAACAATATTTCACGTCAATATTGTCGTTATATTGTTCACATATGTAACTTGCATCAGTTATTAATAACCAGTGCGTGCCATATACCTCGTTTCTACTGAAACAATGTATGAAGTAATTTGTTGTGCACAAACCCGATTGTCGTTCACAAGATGATCAATTGGTAATCTGTATCCATTGCAACATCATCATCAAGTCTGTTCTCGTGACATTAGTCACATGATCAATTTGTAATCTGTATCCACTCCAAGATAATGTTCAATTCTGTGCTGATGCATCAATCATCAATACCAGGCTTGCTGTTTGTTCCGGCGTGAGTCCTTATTTTGTACGCTTAGTTCCCGGGGCATGTCTTTATGTCAGTTTTGTTTTAGAATTGTTCATCCATTTGTAACAGCAGCATGCCTTTTGTCATTATTTCACTTGTCTTATATTTGGTTAAAAATGCTCATCTGGTTCGTTCGTAATGACTGCTGCAAGATTGGTGAAGGCAAAATGTTGCAGGTTCCTGCAAGAAGTCACGACACCAGTGAATCGTTGTTAATATTTGGCAAACATATAAAACTTGTGTGCAAACTAGTGAATCGTTGTTAGTATATTTGGTAAACGTATTTATGCCATGAAAGTATTTTTGTAAAAGTATTTATGCCATGCAAGCAAGAAAACACTTGGAATCTGGCGTAAAAACAGGTCCATTAATTTCACTTCAGGAACAGAATTTAATCTTCATCCGAGATTTCTTCTCTCCTTCCGAATCTGATAGAGACATTTCTCCATGGTAAACATGTTTGTTTTGTTTTGAAGTGTTCCCTTCTTCCAGATGTATAGTTCTCATGGAGCAGTTCTCCGCCTGCACTCTGGATGGTATCCAGCGTGTTCTCTTTTTTTTTTTTTTTTTTTTTTTTTTTTTAAATCAGGATATCGCAGTTGAGAAGACACAACTTTGCTGTACAATTTGTCAATGCATTCGTTCCACAAGGGAAAAACTGAAATACAGTTAATAACAAAATGCGCAGAAATATCTACAATTTTGCTTTTTTAACGATGTTTGATATAGTTACAAGTCAGTAGCAGGCACATGATACAATAGTCCTTTTGTTGTTAACTTTGCATGTTAAAGACGTTTTATCACGGCTTGTTTTTTTTCAGTTTTGCACTGCTGTATTTCTAATAGCCAAATTGCTTGTTTGAAATAAGTTATTTCTATCTGCTACATAGTATTCAGTGTGTTCCTTCGTTCGTTCTTAACAAAGAAGTATGTTTTCATGACAAAAACATGTAGAAATATGTACAAAACTGTTTTATTAATAAACACAAAAGCACAGAAGAAAACCTTTTGAACTATCATTGTCAGAACATCGTGTACATATGTTGCATTTTGTTAAGTCGATGAAGACAGCGTAGAGGTCCATCCGCTGCTCAATGCACTTTTCTTGGACCTGTCTCACCGAGAAGACCATGTCGATGGTGCTGCGGCCTGGTCTGAAGCCAGACTGTGACTCCGGCAGTGACGGTTCTGACACAGCGCTGATCAGGCGGTTTAAGTTGACTCTTGCAAGGATTTTCCCAGCGACTGAGAGGAGGGAGACGCCTCGGTAGTTACCACAGTCAGACTTGCTGCCCCTTGTTTTTATATACAGGGAGACAACATGGCATCTCGAAAGTCTTGTGGCATGGTTTCTTCCCCCCAAACGCTGCAGAGTATGTCGTGGAGAGTGTCCAGGGCCACTGGACCGGCTGCCTCGTACATCTCGCTGGGATGTCGTCCATGCCTGGTGCCTTACCACTGATCGTCTGCTTCACTGCCTTAGTGATTTCCTCGAGGCTGGGTAGGAGGTCAAGCTCTTCCAGGGCCGGCTTCTCCGGGATAGCTTTCAAGGCTGAAGAGTCGACTGTGGACGGTCTGTTGAGTAAGGTGGACAAGCGTTTGTGTGATGCTGTCCTTGTCTTTCAGCAGGGTCTTGCCATCTGCAGACGGGAGTGGGGTGGTGCTGGGTCTCTGTGGTCCGTAGACAGCCTTGAGCGAGTTGAAGAACTCTTTGGAGTAATTCAGGTCGGCATGTCGTTGAACCTCATCAGCTTTCCTGTCCCACCAGCTGTCTTGCATTGTGCGCAGTTCTCTCTGGGCTTTACTCTGGAGGTGCTTGAAGCGATCCTTCTTGGAGATGGAGGATAGATCGTTCTGCCAGTTGATATAGGCAGTGTGTTTCTCTTCTAAGAGTTTGTTGATGTCTTCATTGTTTTCATCAAACCAGTCCTGGTGGACACGCTTCTTGAGGCCTAGAGTGGCTTTGGCTGACTCTGTCACCGTCTGTTTGAACTGGTTCATTGTTCTGTTGGGTCTCCAGTCAGCGGTCCCTGAGCAGTCAGTCACACACACACACACACACACACACACACACACACACACACACACACACGCGCGCGCGCGCGCACGCACGCACGCACGCACAAACACACACACACACACACACACACACACACACACACACACACACACACACACACACACACACACACACAGATAGATATGGATGATGATTTAATTATTATGGGCTATAGCCTCTTATTGCGGGGTGGATTACATTGACAAAAATATATTGTAAAGCATTTTGAACAAAGCTAAAACAGCACATACTCAAGAAACATTGCGCTTCGGAATTTGAAGGCTTTCTGTGGGGGTACAAGGGTAATTTTTTTTTAACAACATCCTTTTCAGTGCAGGCCATTAGTAAGGTGAGTCTAAATACAGATGGTTGTCTATGTGGTGTGTGTGTGTGTGTGTGTGTGTGTGTGTGTGTGTGTGTGTGTGTGTGTGTGTGTGTGTGTGTGCGTGTCTTTTCTGTCTAACTGTGCTTCAGAGAGAGAGAGAGAGAGAGAGTTTGTCAGCACTAAGGCCTCTCCAGAGTGCAGACACAGTGCATTGCATTCCCCGGTGTGTGTTTCGGTGTGTGCTAATCGCAAGTTCTCAAACACACGACAGAAACAGAACTGACACTTTGCTTAAGTTCTTTCTCATTGGCTGAGCATGCTGTATTACCTTAAGAAAGGGCTGTGACTAGGACGGTCTCCAGTTGTTACATGACTACCTTAGGAAGTTCCTACCAGGGAGATTAATCTGTATCTCCAAGATTGTACACAACAATGTTAACAAATAGATACATGAAAAAATAAAAAATAAATAAATAATAAAAAAAAAAACACTCAACATGTATTTGATTCATCCCAGGTGACATTTTGCACCACACGTTCTTCCTGGGGTGACAGCTTCTACCACATCATTCTTCCGGGGGGTGACATTTTGAACCACAACTGTTTTTTTTTTTTCCCGGAGTTACATGCTGTACCACAACCTTTTTTTTTTTTTTTTTTCCTGGGATGACATTTTGTACCACAATGTTCTTCCTGTGCTGATATTTTGTACCAAAACGTTCTTCCTGTGCTGATATTTTGTACCCACAACGTTCTTCCCAGGGTGACATTTTGTATAACAACGTTCTTCTCGGGGTGACATTGTGTATCACAACGTTCTTCCCAGGGTGACATTTTGTATAACAACGTTCTTCCCAGGGTGACATTGTGTATCACAACGTTCTTCCCTGGGTGACATTTTGTATAACAACGTTCTTCCCAGGGTGACATTGTGTATCACAACGTTCTTCCCTGGGTGACATTTTGTATAACAACGTTCTTCCCAGGGTGACATTGTGTATCACAACGTTCTTCCCTGGGTGACATTTTCCACCACGACATCCTTTCTGGAGTGACATGTTGAACCACAACATTATTCCCGGGGGTGATATTTTGTACCACAAGGTTTTTTCTGGGGGTGACATTTTGTACTACAATGTTCTTCCTGGGGTAACACTTTATACCACGTTCTTCTTGGGGTAACACTTTGTACCACGCTCTTCTGGGGGTAACACTTTGTACCACGTTCTTCCTGGGGTAACATTGTGTACTACAATGTTCTTTCTGGGGTAACACTTTGCACCACAACATTCTTCCTTGGGTAATATTTTCCACTGTGACGTTCTTCACGGGATGACATTTTGTACCACGACGTCGGTTCAGAATATCACCTCGGGTGACATTTTGTACCAGGCTAGGCCTTTGTACTACAACGTTGTACCTGGGGGCGACATTTTTGTATCACAACATCGGTAACAGAATATCACCTGGGGTGAAATATTGTACTGCAGTGACATTTTGTATGGGAACAAGGAGCCCAAGCAGCCCCACCGTGACAACCCAATAACTCCAGCCATCACACACACACACACACACACACACACACGCACGCACGCACGCACGCACACACACACACACACACACACACACACACACACACACACACACACACACGTGCACGCACACGCGCACGTACGTAGTGACACTCGTTCAGAACCATATTTTCAGCCATCATTCTCCACAGAAATTGCCAAGGGTTGCCACCAGGAAGTTG
>JADBJO010005234.1:127113-128488 GCA_016801955.1 Conus betulinus
GTATTTTTGCTGCTGTACCCTTCAAACCATGTTAAAAAAAAAACAAACAACAAAAAAAAACCCAGCATCGTCACCTGTACCATCAGTCCACTGAGTGCAGGGGATAATGACCGTGCATTGAATCTACTTCCGTCGTCTGTTCACACACACCCAGCTTTCGCTGATGTTTAGAGTTCAGTTGACGACCTGGGCGAGCAGAGTTAAGACGTGTCATCCATGTCCAGGAGCTGAATCATTCTGTCAGTGACTGTTGCTGAATGTCTGTATGGAACAGAGTTGAATTGAACAAAATGACCCGCTCCATTCTCCCATTGACGGTTGATGTGATTTATTCGGCGAGGGGTTATCCTGAACACAGTGGACTTGTTCTCCCATTGACGGTTGATGTGATTTATTCGGTGAGGAGTTAGCCTGAACAAAGTGGACTTGTTCTCTCCCATTGATGGTTGATGTGATTTATATGGTGAGGGGTTAGCCTGAACAAAGAGGACTTCTTCTCCCATTGATGGTTGATGTGATTTATACGGTGAGGAGTTAGCCTGGACACAGCGGACTTGTCTCTAAGCCGATCCATTGTCACAGTGACGGTTGTGCTGTGTTTCCTGTGGAGAGGAGCTGAACAAACAAAAACACTGACGTCACTGTGACCGGTTCCTTGTGTCAGTGATGCTGGGGATCGTGGGGTCGCACTGTGTGGGGAACAGTCGTGTTGTGGCTGGGAGGGCTGACAGTCTTCTTCGCTCGTGGGGACGGTAACGTGTCTGATCTTTTTCACTTTTACACGGTGTGTGTGTGTGTGTGTGTGTGTGTGGTGTGTGTGTGTGTGTGTGTGTGTGTGTGTGTGTGTGTGATCTTACCACTTATTATGTAATGACACTGTTTTTCATATCCTTGTTTCTCAGTTGCTTGTGCTTTTAACATTGGTTTGCCTTTTTTATCAGTTGTCAAAATTCCGGATGCCCTTCACTTGTTTTTTCAGATTTACAGCTTTTTATCCAAACGAACGCTTCTAGCGAGCAGAAGTAAACAAAATGACATCACTGATGTAAATCCATGGAATGGCAATTTAAAAAAATGGTGCTGAAACCTTCTAACATTGCCACTTTGTATTTACATGTCTCCGTTAGACATTCATACTGGCAGTTTTCATTTCCTTGTTCTTCATCCTATTATGTGACATGTATCTTAGTTTCAAAACAAAACATAATATGTTTTAACTGTAAAATATCCCAAATGTCCTGTGAAGGGTTGGCAGTATCATGGAAAAAAACGTTACTAGCATTGCGTATTTCTAAATCTGAAGCCACTGTGGCTGTCTCTACCCCAGAGAAAGAGCGAAAGAAGAAAAGAAAACCTTGGGCCCTGATCGAGCTAT
>JADBJO010005234.1:128527-136027 GCA_016801955.1 Conus betulinus
TTGCTCCCCTTTTTGCTGCTCTATATTTTCAAAAACAATGCAAACTTTTTAATACTGACTGTGAATCAACACAAAACAGGATATTAAATATTGAGACTGGCAAGGAAATTAAATAATTTATGCCATCAGGACAGCAACAAGTTCAGCTGTAAATATGGAATGACCCTTACCTAAATAATATGATTTTTTTCAGCTTTGTAATCTGGAATTACAAAGCAGATCCCGCACTACCATCATCAAGAACTGAGCCGTCAGTGTATACTTTCAAATAGTTAGTAAACTTTTCTTCCATGTCAATTTTGACAGATGCTGCTAACACATGCGGCGACATCGCTTTATTTAGATCAGAAGAAAAAAAATGTTAACTTTTACTTCCGTTAGTTCCCAAGGGGGTACCGGCGGAACCAGTACGCGAGGCGCTACCTCGTGTGTGGGTTAATCTTTGATGAATTAAAAAAAAACGTCTGAAACATATGAACGAAGCGTCTCTAAATTTGAATTTTTCTGTGCATTTTTCGAAAAATCAATGTCGGATCGTGTATTTAACTCTTCAAGGTCGTCCACGGCAATCCGTCTCACTACATATTTTACAGAACTTATTTTCCTTTCTTCATCAAGTGGCAAAAGGCCTGCTATCTTATAAACTTCAGAGGACTTAGTGTGCACAGGTACACCCAGGGACAACTTTACAGCTTTACTGTCAATTCTTTGAAGTTTCTTTAAATGCGATCGCGGAGCTGAAAAGAATACCTCCTGTCCGTAAGTCAATCTGATCGTACAAGACTGGTTGCTAAATGCAACAAAACTTTGGGATCCTGTCCCCATGGAGAGTGACTGACAATTTTTAGAAAATTCAAACTTTTAACCGCTTTAGTAACTATCGAGGTCTATGTGTTTTTTTTTTCCAGTTTAGTTTTGGTGTAAGTAGGACGCCTAAAAAAATTTACTTCAAGTTTATAAAAAATTTCCCGTCCTCCAGAAAAGAATATAGGCAAGTTACTTGGGTTATATCCATTGTTAAAGAGAACCAAATGTGTCTTTTCAACAGAGAATTGAAAGCCGTTCAAATGCATATAACTATTTAATTTATCCAGCTCGTTCTGAAAGAGCTTCTGAATATAATTTATGTGACGTAAATTTGTTCTTTTCTTTAAAGATACATTAATCCATATTGCAATGTCATCAGCATATTGAGCTACCTTGGTATATGATGAAAAACATGTACATAAGTCATATAGCATTACGTTGAATAACAAAGGGGAGATAATAGAACCTTGTGGAATTCCCATATCTATAGATCTTGAGGATGATAAAGTCACACAACTTTGGTCATTATATGTCTCCCACTTAAAAAGGATTTCACATAATTGTAGACGTGACCAGAAAGACCAATTTGTTTTAATTTATACAGTAGTCGGCTGTGCCACACTCTATCGTAAGCTTTAGTAAGATCAAAGAAGGAAGCAAGGACACTTTTACGTTTAGAAAACTGTTTCTTAATATGAGTAGTTAGTCGTGTCAGGTGATCAATTGTACTTCGTCCTTTTCTAAATCCAGCTTGATGTGAAGAAAATACATCATTTTTTTCACAGTAATAGGCCATTCTGAAATTTACTATTTTTTCCATGACTTTTCCAGTATGAGACGTGACTGAAATGGGTCTATAACTAGACGTCTCAGACCGAGGCTTGCCCTGCTTTAGAATAGGAGTCACAATAGACGTCTTCCACTTATCGGGAATTTGTCCACATTCCCAACATTTGTTAAATAATTTATGTAAAATGACTATCCAGTTCTCTGGTAAATGGTTTAACATAGTGTAAGAAATCCCATCCAAACCACCGAAAAACTTTTTATTTCCCAACAGACGGATAGCATTCCTGACTTCCTGTAAAGATATTGATACATTTATAGTACTGTTGTTGTTTGGTACAGGATCTCTATAGTTATCAGTATTTTTTCTTTTTAATCTAAACGACTTTTGTTCATTAGGCAAACATTCCGTACAACATGTTTTAACGTACATAGATGCAAATTCCTCAGCCTTTTCTTTGGGAGATAGAAATTCTTTACTTGTTGTTTTGATCGGGTAATCTTGGAGTTTAATGCCCGATTTCATTTCTTTCACCTTATCCCACACCTTTTTCAAGTCTTTACAGTCAGATACTTCATTTAGACAGAACTGTGACCAGTATTGTCTTTTTGCTTGCGCTGTGACTCTGTTTGCTTTTTTATTTTGTACTGCACATTTCTTTATGAGCTGCATCTTTTATCTCTTGCACAGGAACTTTTCTAACTTTTAGCCAGTTAAGATAAGCTAATGTTTTTGCTTTAACAGCATCCTCGCAAGCCTGATTCCACCAGACATTCCCTGAGAATGTTTCACACCTTTTTTTTTGATCCTTTTTTAGAATAGCTAGAGCAGCACAGCCTCAAGAACTGCTTTCTGAAAGTTATCAAAAAAGATGTTAACATCCTCACAAATAACTTCACTCTCAGTCTTCTCAGTGAGGTAATTGAAAAAAGTTCCCAATCTGCCTTTATGTAATTAAATTTAGGTATAACATCTTCACCACTACTTCAGATCCAACGGATTCTTTAAAAGATAAAAGTATTGGCACATGGTCACTACCTAGTGGGTCATTGGCTGTATCCCACTTTGCTGTTATGCTAAAGCAGGTGAAACAAAGGTTAGATCAAGCGCCGATGCTCTATGATGAGATATGTCTGGGATGCGCGTAGTTCTCCGTCGTTAAGCAAAACTAAAGAAAGATGAATCCACAACAGTTTCCAGAAAATCAGGGTGAGAAACTATTTGACAATCTTTCATCCCAGAAAGGAGCATGAGAATTGAAATCGCCACCAACGATCCACTTTTCTTTAGAACAGTTTTTAGAGAACGTAACCAATTAGTATTTTGCCCATCAGGGGGCCCTTAGGGTAATAAACTGATGCAAAATGTAAAATTTGATTGTTTGAAACTTTCAATTTTATAAAGGATGCCGACACATTAACTGTATCTTTTGTAAAAGAAAGAGGACTAACGTACGTGTAATCTAAACCACATTGTACATAGATAGCTGTACTAACTTTATCAGAATCTTTGCATATATGATAAACCGGGGGATAGTAATAACCTTGTAACTTTGGCAACTTCTGCTGAGTGACATTTAAGGACTGAAGGAGAAGTACATGATGAAATTTACTAGAAAGATGCATACACAAATTATCAATATTAGTTGACAAGGAACGTGCGTTCCATTGTAGAACCGACAAATTATCACATGTGTTGTTCTTTTTCTTCCTGGTCATATTAAACTAAATTTAATGATGGATAAGTATCATATAGGTGACGCAGTACAATAACCTGATCAAAACTGCGAAAAGCACCCGTTACCTAGAGAATGGGGGGGGGGGGGGGAGATGGGGGGGGGGGGGGGGGGGGATTTTTCTTTTTTTTTTTCCCCCCCCAGGGCTGATCATGGATACTTAACTGACCATCATGAACTCTTCTATGTTGATTTGGGGATGACAGGCTATCACAATGACCTCCTACTGAAAGCTGCTTCACACAATATGATGATTGGGCCCGATGTTGCACAAAAAAAAACGCCCGAGCGGAAAATGGCAGATGGTTGCGCTGTTTAACATCCGTAGGCGTCAGCAGAGAAGATGATTGTTGAACATTTTGTTGACTAGCCCTCTGCCAGGAAGATGACTGCTGGTCGCCATGTTGACCAGCTGATGACTTGAGGGAAGATGACTGACTGCTGCGCCATGTTGACCGACTGATGACTTCAGGGAAGATGAATGCTGGTCGCCATGTCGACCAGCGGATGACTTCTTGGAGGGAGATGACTGTAGGTCGCCATGTTGAACAGCAGTTGACTTCTTGAAGGAAGATGACTGCAGGTCGCCATGTTGACCAGCAGATGACTCCTTGGAGGGAGATGATGACTGCAGGTCGCCATGTTGACCAGCAGATGACTTCTTGGAGGGAGATGACTGCAGGTCGCCATGTTGACCAGCAGATGACTTCTTGGAGGGAGATGACTGCTGGTCGCCATGTTGACCAGAAGACTTCTTGGAGGGAGATGACTGCTGGTCGCCTTGATGACAGCGGATGACTTCTTAGAGGGAATTGACTGCCAGTTGGAATGTTGACCAGCAGATGACTTCATGGAGGGAGATGACTGTCGCCATGTTGATCAACTGATGAATTCATAAAGGGAAATGACTGCTGGTCGCTATGTTGATCAGCTGATGGTTCTTCAGGGGACAGTGATTTGGAAGTTTCATAATAGCCTTCCGTTTGAGTTGAAACGGAAAAGAACTTTACAGCAGTTTGTGTAGATTTGCAATCAACACTACAAGCATTCTTTACAACGTCCGCATAAGATTTCTGGTTAACGGACTCTGTCTGTTTCAGCTTCAGCTCAGCTTTGCTTGACGAATAGCCTCTTGAAACGAAATAGTTCTTTGATTTCAAAACATTCACTTCTTCTTTGGCCATCTTTTTAGCAGGACATCCATGAAAAGCCGATGAATGGTCACCTTTGCAGTTCACACAGAATCTGTCCAAGGTGCAGTTCTCTCGGGGGTGTGATGACTGACCACATCTGCTGCATATCTGTACTTTACTTAAACAGTGTTTCTTGGTGTGATGCAAACGCTGACAACACGTACACCTTTTTATTGGCGCACAATATGGGTGTATCTTCAACACAACATTGTCAATACTAAGTTTTTCTGGAAGTGCTTGAAGTTTGAAAGTAATTATTGTCACTTTTTTCCCGTTTTTAAGAACTGATTTTCGGACCCCGCTCACAATACTTGGAACAGAAGACAGAAGACTCTCATCCAGGTCCTTGAAAACAATACCAACTGTTTTTACTTGGGGTTAGTTTCAACAGCGATACCAGCAATACTTTGTGTCTGCATCAGCTTCTTACTTTGTCTCTCATTTTTGCACTGAATATAAAAAACTATCATCTCTTAACTTTTTGACAGACACAACTTCACCAGTCACGGACTCTATTGCCTTTTTGTGGTAATGAGGATATAGATGTCGCAGGAGCAGAGAGCCGTCACCTGAATCTTTAATAATAACATTATAATCTTCTTTGTTCAACAAATTTGGTACGAAAGATGATTTAAGATAACTAAGTTGAACTTGCTTCAAGGGAGTTGTCACCATCAGGTATGAACTGTTTTTTCCAGTCTGAAATTCCATGGTCAAAAATGATGTCAAAACAAAATGACGACACTCTCTCCGTGTACATAAGTTACGACATTATATTACGTCATTGCTGAGTTCCCGATTAGAACTAGCAAAACAAAACAATAGATGTGTGTGTGTGTGATACTTACCACATCTATGTAACGACACTGTTTTCATATCCTTGTTTCTCAGTTGCTTGTGCTTTTAACATTGGTTTGCCTTTTTTATCAGTTGTCAAAATTCCGGATGCCCTTCACTTGTTTTCAGATTTACAGCTTTATCCAAACGCACGCTTCTAGCGAGAGAAGTAAACAAAATGACATCACTGATGTAAATCCATGAATGGCAATTTTTAAAAAAATGGTGCTGAACCTTCAAACATGCCACTTTGTATTACATGTCTCCGTTAGACACTTGTAATGAACCAGTAATAACCCCATACTGGCATTTCATTTATTGTTTCTTCATCCTATGAATGTGACATGTATCTTAAGTTCAAGACAAAACATAATATGTGAAACTGTAAAATATCCCAAATGTCTGTGAAGGGTTGGCAGTATCATGGAAAAACATACTAGCATGACGTATTTCTAAACCTGAAGCCACTGTGGCTGTCTACCCCAAAACCCCAACCCCGCATTTTGTATTAGTGTATCTCTACCTCCGTGTCCTTGTTCCAAAATTACTTCCAGTCCAGTTTCGAAGATAGAATCACTCAGGCTGCTTAACCAAACTATTCTCTGTGAAGTTGCAAAGTGGATGAGGCAAGGAGACGGGAGAGGGGGGAGGGTAGGGGAGGCCAATGCTTATAAACCCTAAAGACAGAACACTATTTTGACAGTTATCTGTTTTGTTCACAAGTTGTTGTTGTCTTTTTTTTTTTAATCTTACTTCCCTGAGGTAATTGTTTGCTGTGACGCTCTTTACGGCTTTGAACTTGAAGATTCACACTGAGGTGGACATGTCACTATGTTGTTGTTGAACACAGCACAGGTGTCATTGCTGTCTTTTGTCTTTGGGGCACACTGAGGTGGACATGTCACTATGTTGTTGTTGAACACAGCACAGGTGTCATTGTTGTCTTTTGTCTTTGGCGGCACACTGAGGTGGACATGTCACTATGTTGTTGTTGAAACACAGCACAGGTTTCATTGCTGTCTTTTGTCTTTGGGGCACACTGAGGTGAACATTTCACTATGTTGTTGTTGAACACAGCATGGAAGTTTTCATCGCTGTGTCCACGACTTTTGTCTTTGGCGGCACACTGCGTTCGGTTTCTTCTTCTTTGACGTTTTTATGGCGGTTTTCTTTTCTTCTCCCCCCCCCCCCCCCCTTTTTCTTTCTTTTTTTTTTTTTTTAATGAGTTTTACCAGTTAACCAACCATTTCCCTGTTGTGTTTAGTTTACAGAAACCATCAAAAGTTACACAAACGAAACAAAAGGACCCTTTTCAATACAACAACAATGAAGGGGATATCAAAGGAACGTTAAAGATTAGAAGATGCCAAAGAAACAATGTTACAACCAAACAAATCGTCCAACCCCTTTTGTGGATATAGACACAGAAACAGCCTAGAAAGAGAAACGCAAGTCTGTATGAAGCTGGCAGAGAGAAAGAAGAACACCTTGCCCTGATCTGGCTATTAGAACAGATATGAATCAGAAGACTGAACGATTCGAAAGAGTAGCTGAAAAAGCAAAAGAAACCAAGAGGCAACAGTTTTGTCTGTCACTTAATTATGACACAACACTCACTCAGTTTTGGAACTTCTATAGTCGCATGGAAGGAAAAAAAAAACAAACAAACGCAACCCCATATATCTTAGACGCTGATAGGAACAAAAAAAAAACAAAAACAACCCCCCCAAAAAAAAAAAAACTGAGGAAAGGAAGAAATGTTTGACCACGTTAAACCAACACCTAGCTCAGACTGGCATTGATGATGAAATCACAGAATCTGAACTGGATGACGTAATAGCTAGATGCACTAAGGATAGTACTCCAGGACCAGACAAAGTACAGTATGCAGAGATCAAACAGCTCTCAGAAGAGGAGAGAGCCAAACTCTTCAGTCTCTACCAGGAGCGTTTGATAAAGGCAATGTCCCAGCAGACTGGACACACAGCTACCTGAAAGCTTTATCAAAGCCAGGAAAAGATCATCATCAGCTAAATGGCTACCACATACTCACTATGCAAAATATAGCAGGAAAGCTCATGGAACGAATCATAGCAAGAAAAACTCGCAAGAGATTTTGAAAGTCGACAAATCCTCCCATC
>JADBJO010005234.1:141027-158527 GCA_016801955.1 Conus betulinus
GACATCAGGGAAACGCAGACTGGGGTCTGAAGCCACCCCTCCTCAACAGCCCGACAAGCAGCGCCACCGGACAGAGAAAGGAGCTTGAAGATGAACCTTCCTCAAATGACGACGAGGAGGAGGAGTGTGCCGACTCTCTGGCTTCAGTTGGGAATAACTTGATACTCCTTGATGAGGGCTAGGGTTCGGTTACGCTTGACGTTTATGGACATTGAGTTTGGGCAATGATTTTTGACGACTTTGGTTGTCCAAAACATATTTTTTAAATGAACTTATTTTTGATCATGGATAGATTAAGAATTTTGTCTTTAAACACTAGAGATTTACGCAACAAACTTAAGCGAAAAGCTTTGTTTTCAACAAACTAAAAACCAGAAAATAGATATCGCATGCCTCCCGGAAACGCATATAACGGAAAAAAAGACGCACCACTTTGGGAAAAAGAGTGGGGAGGAAAACTGCTATATCAGTCTGGGTCTAAGCACAGCCGGGGAGAAATAATCCTCACTGTAAAGCATTTCAAAGGGGAGATTAAGCTGCTGAAACAGGCTGAAAGAATGATGATCGCTTCAGTTAAAATATGTTCAAAAAATCGTTCACACTAGTAAATCTGCACGCACCGAACGACAAAAGGGATGAAATATTGTTTTTTTTTCAATACAATGTACTCAGTTCTTACAAATTACACAGATAACTTGATTATAACCGGTGATTTTAACACAGTAATGTCCAATGACATGGACATAATATCAGGGAACCCACATTGGCAGAAAGAGATAGACAAATTTAAAGAGGTAGTTGGTAAACTTGAAATGACAGACACATGGAGAGAGTTTCATAAAAAGGAAAAATCATACACGTGGTACAGAAGAAATCCCTTTATAGCCAGATGTCTTGATTACTTCTTTACAAACGCGGAAGTATTGAATCAGTGTGTTTCATGCGATATACTGTCGGTACCCAACTCTGACCACAGAGCAGTTACTCTTGAAATAAATATTTCACCGTTTTTAAGGGGTCCAGGATTTTGGAAATTTGAACATCTTTATTGAGAAAATGAATAGAAAATGGAAATTATGCTGGAAAAGTACGGAAGTCTCAATTGCGGACATATCCAGTCACTGGGAAAACTGCAAAATGAAGATAATAGACATTTGTGTGGAATATTGAAAATTTAAAGCGAGTCAGACGAAAAATGAGATAATTCACCTGTAGGGAGAGTTACAACTGCTGGAAGAGGCAAGTGCCGAGACCCACAAATGCAAGGATACACACACAAACTGAAACTATTAAACAAAAATTAGAACTGATATCATTAGAAAAAGCAAGAGGACCACAGATAAGATCGCGAATAAACTGGATTGAAAAGGTGGAGAAAAACACCAAATTTTTCTTAGGTCTAGAGAAAAATCGGGCAAAGAATAATATAATGACTCAATTAAAAAGGACAGTAGGGACATGATTTCAAATCAAGCAGATATTCTTAACGAACAAATTAAATTTTACTCCGAAATGTATAGTAAGCCAACACACTCAAAGGAAAACCTTAAAGTAGAACTAAATACATACCTTGCGAAAGAACAATTTCCCAAATTAGACAATGAAGAGGCCTGACTGTGCGAAGGTGAGATCTCGCAAAAAGAAGCAGGTGCAGCTCTAAACTCAATGAAAAATGGCACGTCTCCGGGAACAGACGGCTTGACAGTTGAGTTTTATAAGTTCTTCTGGAATAAGTTAAAAATGGTAGTTACCGAATCGTTTAATGATGCATTATGACAGAGGGGAAATGAGCTATACACAAAAAGAAAGCATTTTAATATATCATTACACAAAGGAGCAGAGCTAGCAAGGGATTCCCTTAGTAACTGGAGACCAATAACACTACTAAATATGGATTATAAATTAATGGCAAAAGTGATTTCGATGAGAGACTGATCAAAGTGATCCGTAAATTAATTAATGAAGACCAGGTTGGATATCTAAAGGGTAGAAACATAGTAAGCGTTATACGTACAATTGACGATGCCATCGAATATGTAAATACAACGAATAAATCAGGATATTTGTTAGCTGTAGACTACCAAAAAGCATTTGACACCATATCAAAAGAATTCATGATGGAACATTTCGAAATATTTGGTTTGGAGAGCAGTTTTAGAAACTGGGTTACAATTTTAGTAACAGAAACTTTCAGTACACATTTACCACGGTGGGTGGATCTCGGACTCCTTCCCACTCAAGTGCGGAATTCGACAAGGATGTCCTTTCTCTCCACTAGCCTTTGTGCTAGCAGTGGAGCTACTTGCAATCAAAATCAGAAATAGTCGAAATTAAAGGTATAAAACTACCTGAAGTTGATAGCAACATGAACAACAACCACAACACATAATGATGATGATGATGATGATGATGATGATGATGATGATGATAACAATGATGATGATGATGATGATGATGATGATGATGATGATGATGATGATTTGAAAATTGAACAACTTGCTGACGACACAACACTCTTTCTGAAGGACAGTGAAGACATGATCCTAGCCAAAGACATTAAGAGACACATTCACAGGTTTCTTGAGACTGAAATTGAATTGCCGTAAGACTAAAGTGGTGAGATTAAGAAGTCAAAGACAAGAAACCTAAAATCTTGTATTCAAAACAGAAAACAAATTGAAGATACTAGGCATTGTTTTCACAAGTGATAAAAACGCTGTAAATGTTGAGGACAACTGGAAAAAAAAATCGAGAAAATGGAAAAAAATATATAAAACTGTGGAGCCATAGAGACTTGGAAATTAATGGGAAATTAATCATTATTTAAACATTTCTGTTATCACAGTTGATTTTTGTCAGGCAGAGTATTGGCTTACCAGAACATGTCATTACTGCAGTCAACAGAATGTGTTATACATTTCTCTGGCAAATAAAGTTAGTAATAGAAAAGCTTTTGAAAAAAAATAAAAGAAAAATTATGGAAGATGACAATCAAATGGTGGGTTAACTTACAAAGGGCACAAGAAAGCTATTATTTGGAATGGGCAAGAAATTTATTGACGAGTGTAGACAAGGAATGGGTTCGGATCCCGAGATGGGACATAAGTAAAGTCTTGAGTGGCTTAGGATGCTTTGAAATAAATTGTAAACTGAATGAAGTCGTGGGGAATGGGAAAGATAAAAAGCTCCTTTTGAAAAACGGTAGTACAAACCTATCTTAATTAAAAAACAAAACATGTATGAGCCTAGCTCATGTAGACAGAGTAGATATCAGCAGACAACTGTTATGGAACAACACTTTAATCAGATGCAAGGAGAAAGTGTTGTACTTTCCCCTGTGGAAAAAAAAATCAGGACTGGAACGAATGAGCGAGATCATAAAAAAGCAGCGAAAACAGACTCCTGACTAGAGAAGAAGTTACAAATAGAATCGGAAGGAACCACGCAGTCACCTTTTTCGAATACAGCGCACTAATTAACGCTATACCTAACATCTGGAAACGATGGGCAGAAGATGGCCTGCTAACTGTTGTAAACACCCAAACGAAGAGGTAGTTATGCCAGACTTCATGACAAATGGACCCAAACCTAAACATATTGCAGCCTTAAAAAAAAAAAAAAAAATAAAAAAAAAAAAATAGATTAAAAAAGAGCCATTAAACAATCCTGTCAGTCGTGTGCAGAGGCATTTTGGTTAAGAAAATTAAACGTTGTATTAGATGAGAGTATATGGCTACTTGCGGTAAAAGCAACTAAGGAACTAGACTGAGAGAACTGCAATGGAAAATCCTACATAATATCTACCCAACAAAAATGTTGCTGCACAAAATGAAGGACGTTACAATAATAAATTTTCCTTCTGCAGGGACGAAATGGACTTTATAGAACATTTCTTCTACCTTTGTGCACCGGTGAGAGCGTTCTGGAAAGATGTAGAAAAGTATGTACAAAGTTGGATCTGAAAACTAAGTTAACTTTAAATAAGGTTCTCTTTGGTGTAACCACGGTGGAAACAGACTTGAAAAGTCTCGGTGTATCAAATCATATTTTTTTGATCGGGAAAATGTGCATTAGCATATATAAGAAAACTAAAGCTCAGACGCCATTACTCATTCTGTTTGAATACAACGTACAGAACAGAAACGGTTTTTTAGACAACGGGAGGAAGAGAGACAGGTTAGTTGGGAGACGAGAGGGGAGCGGGGATAGGGAGAAACATAGGAGAGACGGGACCGGGGGGGGGGGGGGGGGAGTGGGGAGGGGGGGGTAAAAATTTCCTTGAACTCAAGCCAGACCAAAACAAAGCCAAAGTGAAAACACAAAGAAGGCTGTCTATTACAAACATAGGACACCCCGTTTAAACAACAACAACAACAACAAAAATAAATAAATAAAAAAAGAAAAAAAAATAGGGGGAAGGGGGGGGGGGGGGTGGGGGGAGGGGGGAGAGAGAGAGAGAAAGGAAAAAAAAAAAAGAAAAAGGAAAAAAGAACGTAGCAAAAAAGGCACGGAAAGGATGGTTGTATCTTGAAGTATACTGCTGGTGTATTTACTTTTTTTTTTTTTTTGGATGCGGCTTGAGGAAATATTTGTAGAGCCTACTAGTTGCTAATATGTTCACATATTCATGTTTCTTCGTACATGTTCAATGTGATGGGTTAGAATTGTATTTTCTTTTTTTATTGGATGTTGCTTCTTTGAATGCTTTATTTAACGTTTCAGTCAGCTTTCTCTTCGTTGAATCTGATGATAGTTGAATCCATCATGGCGTGATCATTACGCGCGCGCGCGCGCGCGCGCGCGCGCGTGTGTGTGTGTGTGTGTGTGTGTGTGTGTGTGTGTGTGTGTGTGTGTGTGCGTGCGTGCGTGTGTGTGTGTGTGTGTGTGTGTGTGTGTGTGTGTGTGTGTGTGTGGTGTGTGTGTGTGTGTGTGTGACACTGGCGTGTTCTCAGCATTAGGTGCTGCTGAAACTTCTGCTCTACTGCTTTTGCTACGATATTACTACTCATGTACCACTGCTACAGCTGCTGCTGCTACTACCATCACCACCCATATTGCTGTTATTATAATAACTATAACAAGAAAGACAATAATGATGATGATAACAATAATGATGATGGTGATGATGATGATGATAGATGATAATAATCATCATCATCATCATCATCATCATCATCATCATCATCATCATCATCATCATCATCATCGTCATCATCATCGTCATCATCATCATCATCATCATCATCATCATCATCATCATCATCATCATAAGTTATGATAATTATAACTGATACATACACATACACACACGCCCGCCCGAACACACACACACACACACACACACACACACACACACACACACACACACACACACACACACACACACACGCGCACACGCGCGCGCGCACACACGCACGCACGCACGCACGCACACACGCACGCACGCACATACACACGCACATACGCGCGTGCGCACACACGCGTGTATTTTTTCAGGGGGAGTTGGGGGGGGGGGGGGGTACCTGTCCCCTTCAGTGGCCCCTCCTCTCTTTATCTCTCAGACATTTTCAGTGCGTGTGTCTGTATATGTTACAGTCAACGTGGCGCGGGAAAAGTCTTACAGTCAGAGCAGTACATTTAATAATAGCGAAAAAAACAGTCACCCAAAAAGGACCCGATGCGGCTGCTAATGGCGACACAACGGGAAAATACCCTGCCAACTGTATCCACACCAGGGAAGATGAAGACCACTACAAAGACCACCCCTGGTATGAGGTGAACCTGGGCAGGACCTACCCACTGCACAGAATCAATCTTTGGGCACGTGAGGACTGTAAGTTCAGTTTGTTTTGATTCATGCACATAATTCTGTCTGCGTGGAAATGCATCGGCATTAACCTGTGCGTCGGAGGGGAGGAAGAGGTATGATGGGAGGGAAGGGGGGGGGGGGTGATGACGTCATGGTGCATGCGCGCAAAGGAGAATACGGTGTATTTTGTTGGGTCTGTTCTGTCTGTTTAGTCGAAACACCGACTGTACCACTCCACCATCACCGTGGACAACGAGACATGCACAACAGTAACTTCATACCCTACGGACTCCAGGGAGAAGGAAGTGATGTGTTCTGCCGTCATTTATGGACAGAGAGTCCGCATCACCCTAGACAACACCACACAATCACTGAATCTGTGTGAAATGGAAAATTTGGGGTGAGTTTGTGACACGTAGGTCAAAGTTTAATGATGACACGTGTGTGGGTGTGTGTGAGTGAGTGAGTGAGTGAGTGGGTGCGTGGTGTGTGTGTGTGTGTGTGTGTGTGTGTGTGTGTGTGTGTGTGTGTGTGAAATTCCCTTTCTTTGTGTCTGTCCATTTGCCTGTGAAGTCTCGTTTGAACTAGTTTACTGTATCGTTGTGTGATGGTTTCAAATACGACCACGATATTTCAAAAAAAATACTCCAGCAATTGAACTAATCGTGTGACTGAACAAAAAAACAGCGTCCAAACGGTGACCTTGAATCAAAATTCCAAACAGAATAAAAAAAGTTACAGTGAGCCAGTCATTGCACGATACTATCACCAGTTCATCACATACTTTACTCCTTAACTTTCCTGCTCCGTGATCATAAGCTGCTACAGTTAGCTTTCTCTCATAAGTCAGCTTCAGTATACAGCGTCACCACGGAGAGGATGTCAACTATACAATGGAATGAAGGTTCTCTGTTCAGGAAGTTCTTTGTACTCCTGGCTCGTTTGATTTTCAGATAAAAAATTTCAGTCCTATCAGATCAAAATTTAAGTCCTATCTTCTCTCAAATGGATCATGTCCCGTGAGAGGACATTTGATCAAGGGGAAGGGCAAATACTTTCTCATTAGATTCACACGCGTGTTTCAACATTCGACCGTTTCCTCCTGTGTTGAGACTGGTTCGAGAACTGATGCTTTACAAAATGTTTCTGTTTACAATCGAGACCGTTTTGTGTCTCTGTGGCTTCTCTTGACTTTATTACAATCGTCTTCAGACCGTTTTTTTTTTTTTTTTCTGTATCAGACTTGTCTTTGTCACCTTCCTGCAAAAAGGTCTGTATTAACACAATCTTTTCTAGTGAAACACCGGTTGTCAACCCCTGGTCATATTTATTTCAGCTTGCCAGTGTCACTTCTTGACAATGTTCTGGTTCATGAACCAGATCATGAAGATCATGCAGTTAAGCGTCTTGGCGATTATTGACATTGTTGCTAATTGCACGATCTTTTGTCTGGCGATCCAGGGGATGGCAGGTTCTCTTAGGGGAAAAAGTATCATCAACATGTTTGGGGAACAGTTTAGGTTGGCGCACAGGAAAAAGTATCGTCAGCATGTTTGGGAACAGTTTAGGTTGGCGCACAGGAACACGTAAGAAGGGAAATATATAAAAATATATAAAAGCTCTCCTGTGAGGGAATGAATGGACTCATTGATTTGTATGAAAGTCTTTCATTTGGCAAGGCAGGAATATCTACATTTGTTTGAAAATGAACAAAAAAAAGGAGGACCGAGTCATCTTCACAGCCTGTTCCACACAGTTCCAACAGTCGACCCCAGGTGATGGAGAAAGGTTCTCTCCCCTGAAAAAGACGACGATCTACAGATACTCACCACACAGTCTTCTCTTTAAGTCCGTTGGTTGACGACATGAGTTAGAAAAAAAAGCGCAAGTTCACGCTGTAGATTTGCGAACTTTTTTTTTTCCAGGTAAGAGCTTCTGTCTGGCCCAAAATCGATTTGATTTTTGGTTGTTTGGTTGGTTTTACATGGATGTGTGTGTGTGTGTGTGTGTGTGTGTGTGTGTGTGTGTGTGTGTGTGTGTGTGTGTGTGTGTGTTGGGGTGCTACATGTTTGTTCTGCCGTAGTTGCGGAGGTGTCCCTCGAAAATCTGAAACCCTTGGTCATAGGTCTAACCACTGTCATGGTACTGTTGTCTGGTTCCTCTCCACTGTACGTCTGTCAGGGATTCGGACTTTGTGAAAGAGAAGGCTGCTGCCGAAGTAACGCCTCTTTTTCCATGCAACATTCCCATTGATAAGCCTTGCCATTTTACCTGGGAAGTATTTGTTTAGCAAACACTTTGAAACGTAAAAAAAAAAAAAAAGGGGGGAAAACACCGTGAAAGCATGTTTGAAGGATGGCTAACGTAGCAATGGCTATCTGGGGAATGGCTAACGTAGCATATATCTGGGGAATGGCTAACGTAGCATATATCTAGGGAATGGCTAACGTAGCATATATCTGGGGAATGGCTAACGTAGCATGTATCTGGGGAATGGTTAACGTAGCATGTATCTGGGGAAATGGTTAAACGTAGCACGTGTCTGGGGAATGGCTAACGTAGCATATATCTGGGGAATGGCTAGGTTCTGAGGGAGATCAAATGAAAGGAATCCAGGAAACCTCTTTCTGGTGGAAGTTACTGAGATGGGAGTTCAAAAAAAAAAAGGTAGGCACAGATGGAGTGGAGTTGGCCTGTCTTTCACACAAATGGAGTGGAGTTGGCCTGTCTTTCACACAAATGGAGTGGAGTGGAGTTGGCCTGTCTTACACAAATGGTGTGGAGTTTGGCCTGTCTTTCACACAAATGGAATGAGTTGGCCTGTCTTTCACACAAATGAGATGGAGTTGGCCTGTCTTTCACACAAATGGAAATGGCCTGAGGAGTTGGCCTGTCTTTCACACAAATGGAGTGGAGTTGGCCTGTCTTACGCACAAATGGAGTGGAGTGGCCTGTCGGCCTGTCTTTCACACAAATGGAGTGGAGTTGGCCTGAGTGCAAAGGCCTAACATGTGACGTCAGCCAAAGGGAAGACCATGTATTTAAAGATTTTGAATGACGTCATCGGAGGAGAAAAAATGATCTGATTGATGATCGGGGGTGGGGGTGGGGGGGGGGTCTTTTGATCCGTTATCAGTTTATAATCAAATCCTCGTCCTTAAGACACCTATATGGAATATGCACTCATTTGGTGTAAAATCCCAATAGTGGCGTGTGGCCGGTGGGAGCAAAGCCTATAAAAGCAAGGGAAGTAGCTCCGGGTTGGCAATTGAACACAACACCGTCTCAGTCATGACTTGGTTGCGTCCCTTGATACGTTTCTCCTCTCAGGAGCTGGCCTGGCCAACGGAGGTCGTCTACATTATGAAGAAGTGGAAGCGACGACTTCTGATGGAGATTTTGTCATGCTGTTTTTTAGGGGATCACCCTTTGGTGGCCCCCTTTTTCCATACAGTCCTACAGCAATGTGCCACTCTTACAGCATTTTCATACAGTCCTACAACAATGTGCCACTCTTACAGCATTTCCATACAGTTCTACAACAATACGTCACTCTTACAGCATTTCCATACAGTCCTACAACAATACATCACTCTTACAGCATTTCCATACAGTCCTACAACAATACGTCACTCTTACAGCATTACCATATAGTCCTACAACAATGTGCCACTCTTACAGCATTTCCATACAGTCCTACAACAATGTGCCACTCTTACAGCATTTCCATACAGTCCTACAACAATGTGCCACTCTTACAGCATTTCCATACAGTCTTACAACAATGTGTCACTCTTACAGCACGAATCAGTCCTCAGGTTTCCACGTTCTTGTGACTTGAGGTTTGATGGAGGTTGGCTCTATGTCATCGGTAGTATCATCAGTGCTGTAGTGTCGAGCCTGCTCTGTCATCGGTAGTATCATCAGTGCTGTAGTGTCGAGCCTGCTCTGTCTATGACCAGAATGCTAATTCTTTCTCTCCTGGTTATGCCGCTGCCAGCAGCTGGTGTTAGTGTTCATCACTGTGTACTAATCTTTCGCTTCGTCGGTCTGTTATAAGGCAGGTGTGTTACGTGATACAGTAGATAGGTCATCGTGTTACGTGGGGCAGTAGATAGGTCACTGTGTTACGTGGGACAGTAGATAGGTCACTGTGTAACGTGGGACAGTACATAGGTCACTGTGTTACGTGGGACAGTACATAGGTTACTGTGCTACATGGGACAGTAGAGGCGATTGTGTTACGTGGGACAGGTGATGGCTAGGTGTCATCACTGTGTACTAATCCATCGCTTAATTGGTCTGTTGTTGTGAGGCAGGTCTCTGATAGATAGGTCACTGTGCTACGTGGGACAGCAGACACGTCGCTGTTACGTGGGGCAGTAGATGGGTCACTGTGTTACGTGGGGCAGTAGATAGGCCACTGTGTGTACGTGGGGCAGTAGATGGGTCACTGTGTTATGTGGGACAGTAGATAGGTCCCTGTGTTACGTGGGACAGTAGATAGGTCACTGCGTTACGTGGGACAGTAGATAGGTCACTGCGTTACGTGGGGCAGTAGATAGGTCACTGCGTTACGTGGGACAGTAGATAGGTCACTGTGTTACGTGGGACGTGGGACAGTAGATAGGTCACTGCGTTACGTGGGACATTTGATAGGTCCCTGTGGTACGTGGGACTGTGGATAGCTCACTGTGTTGCGTGGGACAGGAGATGGCTAGGTGTTTATCACTGTATTTTGGTTAATCGCTTCATCAATCTGTCGTTAGGTAGGTCTCTCAGTAGATAGGTCACTGTGTTACGGGGGGGGGAGATGGCTAGGTATACAACACACTGCCGAGGTATGTCAACACG
Organism: Conus betulinus; assembly: GCA_016801955.1. NCBI lineage: Eukaryota > Metazoa > Mollusca > Gastropoda > Neogastropoda > Conidae > Conus > Conus betulinus. The sequence continues at coordinate 151,691 of JADBJO010005234.1, forward strand.
TCAGTCTGTTGTCACGTGCAGTCACGCAGATGAGGCATTCACAGAGGGCATGGGAAGATCCCCAGATCCTTGGTTCAAATGTGGTATGGTATGTGGAATTTGCAGTCATCGTTGTCCTGCAGGTGAAGTGTGGGGTGGTATTTACAGTCGTCGTGTCCTGCAGGTGAAGTGTGGGGTGGTATTTACAGTCGTCGTTGTCCTGCAGGTGAAGTGTGGGGTGGTATTTACAGTCGCCGTTGTCCTGCAGGTGAAGTGTGGGGGTGGTATTTAAAGTCGCCGTTGTCCTGCAGGTGAAGTGTGGGGTGGTATTTACAGTCGTCGTTGTCCTGCAGGTGAAGTGTGGGGTGGTATTTACAGTCGTCGTTGGCCTGCACGTGAAGTGTGGGGGGTATTTACAGTCGTCGTTGGTCTGCAGGTGAAGTGTGGGGTGGTATTTACAGTCGTCGTTGGCATGGAGGTGAAGTGTGGGGTGGGTATTTACAGTCGTCGTTGGCCTGCAGGTGAAGTGTGGGTGGTATTACAGTCGTCGTTGGCCTGCAGGTGAAGTGTGGGGTGGTATTTACAGTCGTCGTTGGCCTGCAGGTGAAGTGTGGGGTGGCACTCACAGTCGTCGTTGTCCTGCAGGTGAAGTGTGGGGTGGTATTTACAGTCGTCGTTGTCCTGCAGGTGAAGTGTGGGGTGGTATTTACAGTCGTTGTTGTCTTGGAGGTGAAGTGTGGGGTGGTATTTTTACAGTCGTCGTTGTCCTGCAGGTGAAGTGTGGGGTGGCACTTACAGTCGTCGTTGTCCTGGATGTGAAGTGTGGGGTGGTATTTACAGTCATCGTTGGCCTGCAGATGAAGTGTGGGGTGGTGTTTACAATCGTCGTTGACCTGCAGGTGAAGTGTGGGGTGGTGTTTACAGTAGTCGTTGTCCTGCAGGTGAAGTGTGGGGTGGTATTTACAGTCGTCGTTGTCCTGCAGGTGAAGTGTGGGGTGGTATTTACAGTCGTCGTTGGCCTGCAGGTGAAGTGTGGGGTGCTATTTACAGTCGTCGTTGACCTGCAGGTGAAGTGTGGGGTGGTGGTATTTACAGTCGTCGTTGACCTGCAGGTGAAATGTGGGGTGGTAAGGCACCAAACACAAGGAAGCTGACCAGCGACCAGACACACACACACACACACACACACACACACACACACACACACACACACACACACACACACACACACACACACACACACACACACACACACACACACACACACACACTCTCTCTCTCTCTCTCTCTCTCTCTCTCTCTCTCTCTCTCTCTCTCTCTCTCTCTCTCTCTCTCTCCTCTCTCTCTCTCTCATTTCAAGTGTCCGCTTGACGCACATTTGTGTCATGACTGTATACAGCTGTAGGCGTCAGTGCATCTTTTAGAAATGAAAAGTAACCATCACTTGAATGATACTTTACACATTCTGCAGTTAATGAAAAGTAACCATCACTTGAATGATACTTTACACATTCTGCAGTTAGAAATGAAAAGTAACCATCACTTGAATGATACTTTACACATTCTGCAGTTAGAAATGAAAAGTAACCATCACTTGAATGATACTTTACACATTCTGCAGTTAATGAAAAGTAACCATCACTTGAATGATACTTTTTACACATTCTGCAGTTAGAAATGAAAAGTAACCATCACTTGAATGATACTTTACACATTCTGCAGTTAATGAAAAGTAACCATCACTTGAATGATACTTTACACATTCTGCAGTTAGAAATGAAAGGTAACCATCACTGAATGATACTTTACACATTCTGCAGTTAGAAATGAAAAGTAACCATCACTTGAATGATACTTTACACATTCTGCAGTTAATGAAAAGTAACCATCACTTGAATGATACTTTACACATTCTGCAGTTAGAAATGAAAAGTAACCATCACTTGAATGATACTTTACACATTCTGCAGTTAGAAATGAAAAGTAACCATCACTTGAATGATACTTCACAAATTCTGCGGTTTAAGTGTGCCACCGCAGCAAACTTTGCTGCACGACCCCACAATTCTCTCTGTGTGTGTGTCTGTGTGTCTGTCCGTCTGTCTGTGTGTCTTGTTTCTCTGTTTCTGTCTGTGTGTCTGTCTGTGTGTCTGTCTGTTCTGCCAGTCTGTCTGTCTGTCTGTCTGTCTGTCTGTCTGTCTGTCTGTCTGTCTCTCTCTCTCTCTCTCTCTCTCTCTCTCTCTCTCTCTCTCTCTCTCTCTCTCTCTCTCTCTCTCTCTCTCAGTGCGTGCATGCATGTGTGCGAGCATTCTTTATCCCCTTTCCCCTCCCCTTTGCCCTCACTATGACGCCTTTACTGTCACCTTTACCTTCTAGTTCTGATGTGATTATAGTGGTTAAGAAAGGCCGCAATATGTTCAATATCATACACAGTGCCTGATGGAGTCAGTAACTGTTCAGCGGGCAAGTACGGGTCATCCTGTAATTTGAACTGCAGTGAGAACTGTGGTCAGGGACCTGGCAAAAACTTCTGTGACCAGAGTTCTGCAGAATGTTATGATGGTGAGTAAAAGAGTTCGGAAGAATGTTATGGTGGTGAGTGAAAGAGTTGTGCAGAATGTGATGATGGTGAGTGAAAGAGTTCTGCAGAATGTGATGATGGTGAGTGAAAGAGAGTGCAGAATGTTATGATGGTGAGTGAAAGAGTTCTGCAGAATGTTATGATGGTGAGTGAAAGAGTTGTGCAGAATGTGATGATGGTGAGTGAAAGAGTTGTGCAGAATGTGATGATGGTGAGTGAAAGAGTTGTGCAGAATGTGATGATGGTGAGTGAAAGAGTTGTGTGCAGAATGTTATAATGGTGAGTGAAAGAGTTCTGCAGAATGTTATAATGGTGAGTGAAAGAGTTCTGCAGAATGTTATGATGGTGAGTGAAAGAGTTGTGCAGAATGTTATGATGGTGAATGAGAGTTCTGCAGAAATGTTATAATGGTGAGTGAAAGAGTTGTGCAGAATGTTATGGTGGTGAGTGAAAGAGTTGTGCAGAATGTTATAATGGTGAGTGAAAGAGTTCTGCAGAATGTTATGATGGTTAGTGAAAGAGTTGTGCAGAATGTTATGATGGTGAGTGAAAGAGTTGTGCAGAATGTTATGGTGGTGAGTGAAAGAGTTGTGCAGAGATGTTATAATGGTGAGTGAAAGAGTTGTGCAGAATGTTATGGTGGTGAGTGAAAGAGTTGTGCAGAATGTTATGATGGTGAGTGAAAGAGTTGTGCAGAATGTTATGGTGGTGAGTGAAAGAGTTGTGCAGAATGTTATGATGGTGACTGAAAGAGTTCTGCAGAATGTTATGGTGGTGAGTGACAGAGTTCTGCAGAATGTTATGATGGTTAGTGAAAGAGTTGTGCAGAATGTTATGATGGTGAGTGAAAGAGTTCTGCAGAATGTTATGATGGTTAGTGAAAGAGTTGTGCAGAATGTTATGATGGTTAGTGAAAGAGTTGTGCAGAATGTTATGATGGTGAGTGAAAGAGTTCTGCAGAATGTTATGATGGTTAGTGAAAGAGTTGTGCAGAATGTTATGGTGGTGAGTGAAAGAGTTGTGCAGAATGTTATGATGGTTAGTGAAAGAGTTGTGCAGAATGTTATGATGGTTAGTGAAAGAGTTGTGCAGAATGTTATGATGGTGAGTGAAAGAGTTCTGCAGAATGTTATGATGGTTAGTGAAAGAGTTGTGCAGAATGTTATGGTGGTGAGTGAAAGAGTTCTGCAGAATGTTATGATGGTGAGTGACAGAGTTCGGCAGAATGTTTATGATGGTGAGTGACAGAGTTCGGCAGAATGTTATGATGGTGAGTGAAGAAAGGATGTTCACAACGAAAGACACTATGTATTTTTTTGCCGATTTCACAACAAACACATTTTCATAGTCCACATGTACATTCGTGAACACCAGTCCAAAGAGATGGAGTGATCGTTGGAGATGTAAATTGGAGGCGCGCGCGCGCGCGCGCGCGCGCGCGCACATATGTGTGTGTGTGTGTGTATGTGTGTGTGTGTGCGCGCGCGCGCGCGCGCGCGTTAATGGACTTACAGGTTTTTCATATAGTAAACTGCCAAATGTCTTATGTACCTAGTTTACTTTGACGGCAACCTGAATTCTTTTCCGGGGATAAAACACTCCGAATTTTGTTGTAATCTTTCTCCGTCTCTTTCTTTTTTTGGTTATCAGTATTAGTAACGGTATCATTATCATTATCAATTCTGTTATATTACTATTGCTATCATCAATATCATAAATGTCACACTGTCCATTGGCATGGCCACGTTATCAGGTTACAAATCATACTTTCTTTGCCATTGTTACACACTATCATTTTACAGGTTACATGTTTGGCCATTGTAATATTTTTACTAAACACATTGTTTTTTTTTGCTCTGACCATATCTTCATGTCACGGTCTATTCCGTTCTTTGCTACTGTCAAAGTCTCATGTCACAGGTCAGAGCGTTTTTGTCATTGTTACGTCATTATGTTACGAGTAATTTTGTTCTTTGCCATCGTAACAACAATCATTTTGTTCTTTGCCATCGCTACATTGCCATGTTACACGTCACATTATCATTGTTTATTTCATTATTTATATGTATCATTTTACGGTGTAACACTGGCGACACACAAAGAAAAGGAATTAGAAGTCGTTTGATGACAAACATTACCTGTTCCAACAACACCTCATCCCTACTGACAAAACAAGACAAAAGGAATAGAAGTCGTTGTGTGACAAATCTTACCTGTTCAACAACGCCTTATCCCTACTGGCGCGTCCAGACATCGTTACCAAGGACGCTGTCTCACAACACTGTGAGGCAGTAGGAGAGCTGACCAGGCCTGCTGCTGTCTGGGAGTGATGTCCCCTCCACACACTGTGAGGCAGTAGGAGAGCTGATCAGGCCTGCTGCTGTCTGGGAGTGATGTCCCCCTCCACACACTGTGAGGCAGTAGGACAGCTGAGCACGTCTACTGCTGTCTGGGAGTGACGGCCGCTCCACACAAAACGTCGTCACCCTTCACTGAAAACAACATCGGTCCCCGACCTTCCGACCTAAGCGGAGAGGCGGGAGAGTGAATACCATTTGGAAAAGTGGGACAGTGAAATACCTTTTGAAATACCTTTTGGAGAGGCGGGAGAGTGAAATACCATTTGAGAAGTGGGACAGTGAAATACCTTTTGAAATACCTTTCGGAGAGGCGGGAGAGTGAAATACCCTTTTGGAGAGGTGGGAGAGTGAAATACCATGTGGAGCGGTGGAGAGGTCAGTAGTTCACTGGCTTAGAATTACCTTCCTTCCCTCATTCTTACATGTTCAAACAAATGTCATATAGCAGCTTGTTCTGTTAATGGCTATCATCTCATCTTCCTGTCACAGAGAATACTGCTCCTTGCCATTTTACATTGCCATCTTACATGGCAGTCTGTTCCATGCCCAAAGGGCAGTCTGTTCCATACTAAAAGGGCAGTCTGTTCCATGCCAAAAGGGCAGTCTGTTCCATGCCCAAAGGGCAGTCTGTTCCATGCCAAAAGGGCAGTCTGTTCCATGCCAAAGGGCAGTCTGTTCCATGCCAAAAGGACAGTCTGTTCCATGCCCAAGGACAGTCTGTTCCATGCCCAAAGGACAGTCTGTTCCATGCCCAAAGGGCAGTCTGTTCCATGCCAAAAGGGCCGTCTGTTCCATGCCAAAAGGGCAGTCTGTTCCATGCCATTCTATATGATCGTGTTACAAGTCATTCTGTTATTTGCCATTGTTGAAACGTGTTGTCATAGGTCACCCTGTTCTGTGCCATTATTACATCATCATATTCCAGTTCATATCCTGCTATTGCGATATCATCATATTCTAGTCCATATTCTTCTGTGCTATTGTTGCATCATCATATGACAGGTTATACTGCTCGTCACCATTGTTACATATTGTTTTATATGTTACACTGTATGTTACTAGCTTTTACAGTCTAAATGTGACAGGTCACTCTATTCGTTGTTATTGCTGTATCATCATATGACAGGTTACACTGCTCATTACCATTGTTACATTATTGTGTTGTGTGTGTTACACTGTTCGTTACCAATTTTTACAGTCTCAGTGTGACAGGTCACTCTATTCTTTGCCATTGTTACATCATCATGTTACAGGTTCATCTGTTTTATCCATCCATTGTTGCATTTTCTTGTTGTACATTATGCATTTGTTTGTAGTTGTATCATCATGCTACTATTCCTTATTCTTATAATTGTCTTGTTTGGGGTTCCGTTCATTCGAGCCCAGAAGGTCGTATTCAGTGTTTATGTGTACAGGGTGTGTTGATGGATGGTACGGGGACCAGTGTTCCACAGCCTGTTACCCGTCAGCAGCCTGTCAGCAGTGTAGTCAAGAGTCCGGAGAGTGTAGCCACTGTAACACTGGCTACACAGGAGACAACTGTACAGGTAAGTGAAAACTGACCACACAGGAGACAGCTACACCGGCAACTGTGATGTAAAACTGGCAACACAGGGAACACAGTGTACAGGTTGCTGTCATGTCACACTGATTGCACATGACACATGTGTACAGGTAACTGTCATGATAAACAGTGTGTCCCATGTGACACTGGCTACAGAGGAAACATGTGTACATGTGATAACAGTCATGATACACTGTGTTTCCCATGTGACACTGGCTACACATGAAACATGTGTGCAGGTAGTAACTGTTATCATAAACAGTGTGTCCCATGCGACACTGGCTACACAGGAAACAGAAGAAGGGTGTAGATGAACCATAAGACAGTCGCATTGCCGAACTACTAAAACTGAT
>JADBJO010005234.1:163527-168774 GCA_016801955.1 Conus betulinus
TCTGAATTAGTTCCCCTGAGGGAAAGATGTTGTTTTCAGACGTGAACTGTCTGAATTAGTTCCCTGAGGGAAAGATGTTGTTTTCAGTCGTGAACTGTCTGAACTAGTTCCCCTGAGGGAAAGATGTTGTTTTCAGTCGTGAACTGTCTGAATTAGTTCCCCTGAGGGAAGGATGTGTGTTTTCTGTTGTGAACTGTCTGAATTAGTTCCCCTGAGGGAACGATGTTGTTTTCAGGCGTGAACTGTCTGAACTAGTTCCCCTGAGGGAAGGATGTTGTTTTCAGCCGTGAACTGTCTGAATTAATTCCACTGGGGGAACGATGCTGTTTTCAGTCGTGAGCTATCTGAATTAGTTCCCCTGAGGGAAGGATGTTGTTTTTTTAGTCGTGAACTGTCTGAATTAGTTCCCTGGGGGAACGATGCTGTTTTCAGTCGTGAACTATCTGAATTAGTTCCCCTGAGGGAAGGATGTTGTTTTTAGTCGTGAACTGTCTGAAAGGTGGATCCATAATTCGTTAATTATTGGCGGAGGCATGTGCTGTCCCTTGTACTTATGTAGTTGTGGAAGCATTTGTTGGTCATGTGCTGTCCCTTGTACGTATATAGTTGTAGAAGTATTTGCTTGTCATGTGCTGCTCCTTGTGCTTATATAGTTGTGTGTGTGTGTGTGTGTGTGTGTGTGAGTGTGTGTGTGTGTGTGTGTGTGTGTGTGTGTGTGTGTGTGTGTGTGTGTGTGTGTGCAATCGTATCAGACAAAGAGTATTCGAGAGAATACTTTCAATAGGACATGAATTGTTTTTGTAATAAATCTATTACACCAGAAAACGTGCTTTGTGCAATCCTTAAAGAACTTTGGGTTTGGTAAAATAAATTCAATTCACGGGAATAGCCGCCTTCTCTTATGTCCAAAAGAGAATATGTCATTGCTGTGTTTCTAAGGTAGTGTGTAGTTGATAAACAGTATAAAAGGTGCTATGCATTTGCAAGGGACTCTTAGTGTCCATGAGTGTGTGTGTGTGTGTGTGTGTGTGTGTGTGTGTGTGTGTGTGTGTGTGTGTGTGTGTGTGTGTGTGAGTACAACTTTGAGTTAATCTGACAATAAATTGGTTTCAGTCAGCCAGTGTGTGCGCGCGCGCGCGCGCGCGCGCGTGTGTGTGTATGTGTGTGTGTGTGTGTGTGTGTGTGTGTGTGTGTGTGTGTGTGTGTGTGTGTGTGTGTGTGTGTGTGTGTGAAATCATTGTTTAGAGCTGTTTCCATGTAATTCAAAATATTATACCGTGCCCCATCCTAATCGTCACCAAACACAGTAAACACAGTGACAGCTGCCATGTTGTTACTCCTTGAAAACAACATCAACCACAGCAGGTATGTTGCCTGACAGCTGTCCTGTTGACACTCCATGAAAACAACATCAACCACAGCAGGTATGTTGACTGACAGCTGTCCTGTTGTCACTCCATGAAAACAACATCAACCACAGCAGGTATGTTGACTGACAGCTGTCCTGTTGTCACTCCATGAAAACAACATCAACCGCAGCAGGTATGTTGCCTGACAGCTGCGCTGTGTCTCAGACTGTGTTGACTGACAGCTGTCCTGTTGTCTCAAGCTGTGTTGACTGACAGCTGTGCCGTGCCTCAGTCAACACAGCAGGCTGTGTTGACTGACAGCTGTGCTGTGTCTCAGGCTGTGTTGACTGACAGCTGTGCTGTTGTCTCAGGCTGTGTTGACTGACAGCTGTGCTGTTGTCTCAGGCTGTGTTGACTGACAGCTGTGCTGTTGTCTCAGGCTGTGTTGACTGACAGCTGTGCTGTGTCTCAGGCTGTGTTGACTGACAGCTGTGCTGTTGTCTCAGGCTGTGTTGACTGACAGCTGTCCTGTGTCTCAGGCCACGTTGACTATGACAGCTGTGCTGAATCTCAGGTGTGTGTTGTTTGACAGCTGTGCTGTTGTCCCAGGCTGTGTTGACTGACAGCTGTGCTGTGTCTCAGGCTGTGTTGACTGACAGCTGTGCTGTTGTCCCAGGCTGTGTTGACGGTCGTTACGGAAAGCAGTGTGACAAGCTGTGTCCAGCAGGAAACTGTCAGCAGTGTGAGCAGAACACGGGGGAATGTACACAGTGTGCACTGGACAGCAACCTGCTGCTTCCTAACTGTACAGGTCAGTTTGGTATACTACTCCACTGTAGCTGGATATTTTTTTAAATAAAACATTTGAAAACCGATTGTGTAAACATACGTGTCTATGCACGCACGCGTGCACGTACACACACACACACACACACACACACACACACACACACACACACACACACACACACACACACACGCACGAACGCACGCACGCGTGCGTGGCACACACACACATGGTTGTATGTTTCACATTTCAGACTGTCCTGATAACTTCTACGAGCGACCGAACAACACGGGGTGTGACAATTGCACGTGGAGCTGTCAATCAGGAACAGTGTGTGACAAGACCACCGGCCACTGTCCTGTCTGTCCACCCGGCAAACAGGGCCACCACTGTGATGAAGGTACAGTGAATACACCTTAAAGTCATCACTGTGATGAAGGTACAGTGAATACACCTTAAAGTCATCACTGTGATGAAGGTACAGTGAATACACCTTGAAGTCATCACTGTGATGAAGGTACAGTGAATACACCTTGAACAGTCATCACTGTGATGAAGGTACAGTAAATACACCTTGAAGTCATCACTGTAATGAAGGCACAGTAAATACACCTTGAAGTCATCACTGTGATGAAGGTACAGTGAATACACCGTGAACAGTCATTACTGTGATGAAGGTACAGTGAATACATCATGAACAGTCATCACTGTGATGAAGGTACAGTGAATACACCATGAACAGTCATCACTGTGATGAAGGTACAGTGAATACACCATGAACAGTCATCACTGTGTGATGAAGGTACAGTGATACACCTTAAAGTCACCTTGAAAGTCATGAACCTTGAAGTCATCACTGTGAAAGGTACAGTGAATACATCATGAACAGTCATCACTGTGATGAAGGTACAGTGAATACCATGAACAGTCATCACTGTGATGAAGGTACAGTGAATACACCTTAAAGTCATCACTGTGATGAAGGTACAGTGAATACACCTTGAAGTCATCACTGTGATGAAGGTACAGTGAATACACCATGAACAGTCATCACTGTGATGAAGGTACAGTGAATACACCATGAACAGTCATCACTGTGATGAAGGCGCAGTGAACACACCATGAACAGTCATCACTGTGATGAAGGCACAGTGAACACACCATGAAGTCAGGAATGATAATCCATGGTGACAGCAGATCCTCACAACGCTGTGGGGAATCCACTGGGTTGTAAACTGAAACAAGACAGAATCACAGGCAGAGTTGGGAGTGATGCGGTGACAATGAGGTTGACACACACAAAGCAGATTATGAAGCACTCCCGAAAAAGCATAGATACATGACAGCAGAAGTGCTGTGACGACCACTTGGGTAATCAGGGACCTCTGCATCCCTTTATCTTCAGCCATGCGCCACAGACCAGAGGTGCTAAACCCAGCACAGTCCATGACACAGTGCCATGCGTGAATAATGAATCGCTCTCTGGTTCTTTCAGAGAAATACGCAAGGGAAATATATCGGTCTTGCCAGCAGCATGAGGCTGGCATCCAGGCCCAAGTCTTCGCCATAGAGGTTGGAGCAAGGCAAACTGTAGACTCAGCAGTCATACATGATCTCATGAAACATCTGGAGCAAGGCAAACTGTAGACTCATCAGTCTGTGGTCTCATGAAACAGCTCGGAATTTCGGCAAGAAGAGGACCAGAAGCCTGAAGCCAATGGAAGAGGTAGCAGAGAGTTCCAGCCGGGCCTGGTGGAGGAGCAACAAAAGAGAACTTCACAGAGCTCTGTTTGTTTCCAACTTAGAACAGGTGTCCGTTAACGATGTGGGCAAGACATCCATTTAAAAGGCATGGTTTGAGACCCCCAAGCATCCAAAAGTTTCAAGTTCGAATCCTGGCAGCGTTAGGAAAAACGAAAACGAAATGGCAGCATAGGGGCACCTGGGATTCATGACCTGGATGCGGCCTGGCCCCCTGAGAGTGTAAGGAGTTCAAGGCTAAAAACTTGTCTGAGGGGGCGGGGGGGGGGGGGGGGGGGGGGGGGGGGGGATTAACAGGGGCGGGGGAGGGTGTGTGTGTGTGCGTATTCTTCTTTGAGGACCTTCTGCTGTCAAGCTCTCTGTAGAGTGTCTTTCTGCTACCCACGAAGTTGCTACTCGGAAGGGGTGGGGGGTGGGGGTGGGGGGTCTTGTCTGAGGACCTTCTGCTGTCAAGCTCTCTGCAGATTTCTTTCTACTACCCACGAAGTTGCTACTCGGAAGGGTGTTCTTTCATCCGTTTTCTTTCTTTTTGGACCGGCCGTCCATGTATGATAAACTTACATTGCTCACATTTTCCTCTGGATTCAAGACACTGATGTAAAATGTGTTTCCTTTGTTAGTTTGTATCCCTGTGGTGTTTGTCGTTCGATTACCTTCATGCTGCTGTGAATCAGATGGCCTGAAATGTTTTAAACACGGTCACCAATATTATGACTGTGTGTACATTTCTATTAAATTCAATGCTGGGTCAAGAATCAAAACAAGCGGATCTGCTGTGATCACTTGTGGTCTGGCAGCCCATCAGGGCTGTTGGAACCATGCAGTGATGCACACTGCACACTGGTCTCTGCTCTGATCACCTGGTGGTCTGGCAGCCTATCAGAGCCGTTGGAACCATGCAGTGATGAACGCTGCACGCTGGTCTGTGCTGTGATCACCTGGTGGTCTGGCAGCCGATCAGGGCCGTTGGAACCATGCAGTGATGAACGCTGCACACGGGTCTTCATCCCTGATGGTTCCTGGCCAAAGTCAGACGTTCGGCACCGCTCATTGCGGTTCATTCCACAGGTTGTCTGTACTCCACTGTCTCTCCCTGTTCTGTCTCCTCTTCCCCTGCGGGCTCCATGGAGGACAGTCTGTTCTCCATCTCCTCTTCCCCTGTGGGCTCCATGGAGGATAGTCTGTTCCATCTCCTCTTCCCCTGTGGGCTCCATGGAGGACATCTGTCTGTTCTGTCTCCTCTTCCCCTGTGGGCTCCATGGAGGACAGTCTGTTCTGTCTCCTCTTCCCCTGTGGGCTCCATGGAGGACAGTCTGTTCCATCTCCTCTTCCCCTGTGGGCTACATAGAG
>JADBJO010005235.1:0-2500 GCA_016801955.1 Conus betulinus
ACGCAAAACCAAAAGGCACCAGTACTAATTATCGATGGAAATGCCTTTAACTGGTAAACAGAGACAGGCATAAAACTGAGATCGCTGAGAGAATCATCAGAGAAAGGCCAGTGAAGGTTTTTCTCCATCCGATTATTTCACGAGCTCCATCTAACCTAGTGTGCAGTGTTGATAGAACCAGCAACAACCTAACTGCTTATGGTGCCATTTTACAGCTTGACAGCAATTGCCCTCTCTCCGTACCACAGCATGCACGAGACAATCGGCACAGTGGCAATCGTCAAGAAATCGACATGGGACAGAGCGACAAACAATCTGTGAATTATAGCACACAATGAAGTCGCCACGTTGGATCTTGTGTTGGTCAAGGCAAGTGGTTGATGAATACTGTGGTGACCAAGTCTGTGACACGTTCTGTAAACGTGACTTGCCACCTGCTAGTACTGCACAAAGCAAAACAGAGGACGTCTTGTCAACTGAGAACGATTATGATTTAAAGTGCTGAGATGATCCGAAGACATTTCTCAGGTCAGTCAACCATAGGGTGCTCCTGACAACGTTACCACTAGCGACATAGCGGTGCGTCTGCAGGAAATGACTGGAACTATAGACAGCCTTCAGTATACTACCTGAGAAGACGTGGACATGGCATCCAGTAACACCCGAGCTATCAAACAATGGACATTGTGTGTTATTGTCGATACCCGTGTTCCTATGCTGACAGTCACGTTTGCAGTCATGTCGGTGTCGGCAATACTTTTAACATATCCCGTGAGTTGGTTTCCACACAGAGATTTTGTGATCTGATATACATGATCTGTTTTTATTCTTTGACAGATATGTTGTGACCCCCCCCCCCCCCACACACACACACACCGAGTGAATGACACCCTTCCCTCCCCGTCCCGCCGACTCCTCCCATTGAGAATGATCTTTGTAAGCTTTCAATAAAAAAAAGATTAATTGATTAATTGATTCATCGATTGATTGATTGATTGAGTGAGTGAGTGAGTGGGTGAGTGAGTGAGTGATTGGTTGATTGATTGATCGATTGATTTTATTCATTCATTCATTCATTCATTTATTCAACATTCATTATCAGTCTCTGTCTGTCTGTCTGTCTGTCTGTCTGTCTCTCTCTCTCTCTCTCTCTCCTCTCTCTCTCTCTCTCTCTCTCTCTCTCTCTCTCTCTCTCTCATTTCTAATTCTTGCTGAAGATGGCATTGTCTCTATATTGCCCCTTTTCAAGAGAGGCGTTATATTTGTTTCGTTGAATTGTGTGTCATTTTAAATGAAACATGTTACAATAAGTTTTTCACTTTGATGAAGGAATTTTTTTCCTTTTGATGAACATATGCAGCATTTAGTGGTAGCTGAATAGGTGAGGTATGGCAAATATAGAATATGGCTAACGTAAGCCAATACTTTACTTTCACCATTGTAAAACAATCATTACAATTGTCACCCTCTCTCTCTCTCTCTCTCTCTCTCTCTCTCTCTCTCTCTCTCTCTCTCTCTCTCTCTCTCATTTTTCCTCTCAAAAATGTTATGTCTGCTTCGGCTAACACCCAATTAGCTCATTCTGTGTTTCAAGTGCGCGGTAAGTGAAGATAATTGCGGATCCGTACTTCCTCTCTTACTCACCTTCCCCACAGTAGGCATCCTCTCTGCCCATCTTAACCCCCCCCCCCACCCCCACCCTTTCTTTCTTCTTTCCCTCCCCCTCTGTGCCACTTTTCTGCTAGCCAGCATTCCTTTGGTATGTGTGCGTGATTGGGAAAAAAAGTAGCAGAATCTGAGAGAAAGAATACCCCATTCATGTCTTCTGTAGAATGTCCTCCTCCCCGCTTAGGGCCTAATGCCGCTCTTTCTTTCTTTTTCTTTTACTTTCTTTTTTCGCCTTCTCTTTGTTTCATTATCTTTATCTTTTTTTTTTTTTTTCCGTTTTCCTTTTCTCCTTTGTACCTTTCCTTTATTCTTTTGGTCTCATTTTCAGTTTCTCTTTTTCTGTCCGTCCTCTCTTTTAATTATCTATTTATTTCATTTCATTTTTTTGTTGTTGTTGCTCATTGTTGCCTGTTAGCCTCTGACAGTCTGAATGTCCGTCTGTCTGTCTGTCTCCGTCTGTCTGTCTCTCTCTGTCTCTCTGTCTCTCTGTTTCTCTCGTTCGCTCTCTATTTATCTATTTCCATTACCTCCCTTCATTTCTTTCCCTTTCTCCGCCCATAACTTCAAATGAATGCTGTATACGACACCGAATCGCCTCACAAAAAATGGCAACATGGACCACACAGAAGAAACAAGTAGACACCCAAAAAAAAAAAAAGGATGTTCGCAGTATGCCTAAATAGCATGTACTTGACGCGTCTACACAGCACCAACTGGAGATGTGAACACACTCAATTTAACATTATTCAAGACTGACACAGTCTTGTCGACCTTGAGTATAGTCAAACAAACACATGGACGAACAGTAACACATACAGGTAACCTCGCTTTG